>PVKU01000498.1:0-174454 GCA_004027475.1 Anoura caudifer
AAAAAAAGACAGAAACATTGATTTGTTATTCCACTTATTTATGCATTCACTGATTACTACTTGTATGCACCCTGACTGAGAATCTAACTTGCAGCCTTGGCTTTTTGGAATGACACTCTAACCAACTGAGCTGCCTGGCCTGGGCCTGAATTATTCTTTATGAAATCGTGCTGGGTAATAATGCTTCTAGTCTTTCACACATTTCCCTGCTACAGCATTCCGTGGTGCCACTCTGTCTTTATTGTGCTAGATTACTGTGCAGTACTGTTTCTAAAAAATGAAAAATGTGATATGATGGGCACTATTTCAAATCTCTGTTCAAGTTCAGCTGATGTTTAAGCTAATTGCTTATATATTTTTCTATTTAAAAGTTGATTGTGTAGGTTAATTCTTTTTAAAAGAAAGATGACTTAATAGAGTCAAACTAAAACTAATACTTAAAATCAATATATCAGAAGAGTATTTCTGCAAATAGATACTTTGATTATCAGAGAAATTTTGCATTCTTGATGTGGAAAATGTTGTCCCAATGTAGTAAAACATTTGTCAGTAACTCATTCCCACGATAGGGGTAACAGTCAGATTTTGTAGTCTTTTTTTCTGGCTCTGCCACTAACAAATAGTTTAAATACCACTGATCAGTCTCTTGCTCTTTCTCTTTCTTCCTCCTTCTTTCCCCCTCTCTCTAGACTCTGGACCATACTATTAGTTGAATGATTTCAAAAACTGGTGTCTTGCGGGTGTATTGGGGCTCCTGAGCCTAACTTCCAATTGAAGATTTATTATCATTGATTTTATCATGAACACTGTGGTATGTTGATGCAAAAATACTGCCATATTTTTTCACCCATCTTTGTAACTTACCTTTATGGGGCTTTGCAGCTCCCCCTTTAGGAGGCGGAGTCTATTTCCCCACCCCTTCAATCTGGGTGGGCTGTGAGACTTCCTTTTCTCAGCAGGTGATGGTATGTGAATTCAGAGCCTTGGCCTCAAGAGGCCTTGCATGCTCTGTTTCCGCTTCTGGAACGCTGCCACGGGAACAAGCCGGACTAGCCTGCTGGAGGATGAGATACTGTGTGGAACAAAGCCAGATCGTCCCAGCTGAGGTCATTCCAGACCAGCCAGAATCCCACAGATTTTAGCTGACTGCAGACTCAGGAGAGAGCCCATCAGAACTTCCCAGGTGACCCTTAGAGTCAGGAGAAATGATCCACTGCGGTGTTCAAGTCGCCCAGTTTTGGGGGCTTCTATGCTGACGCTGCAGTTGTTATGTGCACCTTAGTTATTTACATTCACAGGCCTGAGTGGCGAAATGGAGCACTGATGGGTGGCAGTCATATATGAGCCCACGTCTCAGAGGCTCCCTCCCAAAATAAACATATTCTTCACTCACCAGGGGCTTCTCATTTTACTGTGGCATTACTTTCCTTTTTCTGATGTAACAAATTACTGCACACTTAGTGGCTGAAAACAGCACAAATTTATCATCTTAACGTTCTAGAGCTCAGAAGTCCTAAAATCACACATTTTTTGACATCTGGATTGACTGAAAACTTTCAGAATCATTAAGTCCTGATTTTTGTTTTATTTTCTCACTTAAGAGGGTTTTTTCCTTCAATGTTTTTCTTTACTTTTACATTTTACTATAAACAACAGCAAAAACTACACCATACCTTCAACACTTTGCTTGGAAACCTCCACAGCTAACTACTCTGTTGTCACTTAGTTCTGTTTTCATATATTTGTAGGACACATTTCACCTAAGCTTTCTGCCACCGCATAATAAAAATCTCCTTTTCTTCAGGTTCTAATAATGATTTTGTTCTCAGTTCGTTCTAAGCCCTGCTTACAATGCCTTTAAAGCCCACATTTCTGCCAACAATCAGTTTATGGCAATTTGAATATTCTGTAAGAAGATACAGGTTTGCTCCACTGTGCTCCTCACTTCCATCTGAGTCCTCAGAGCAGAGCTGTTCAGATCCATATTTTTATGTACCATCTGTCTAAGGCCATCTAGGTGCTCCCTACGACAGTCCGCATTTTTCCAGCCTCTGCCCATTGCCCAATTCCAAAGCCACTACCACATTTTTAGTTGCTGTGGGTGGCAGCAGCCCACATCCAGTGTCAAAGTCTGTGTTTGTTTTCTATTCCTGTCGTAACAAATTCAATGGTTTTAAACAACATAAATTTCTTATCTTACATTACTAGAGGATAGAACTAGCATCAACATGTTGGCGCGGCTGTATGCCTTCTGGTGCCTCTAGGGGAGAATCAATGATTTTGCCTTTTCCAGCCTCTAGAGTCCGCGTGCTTTCTTGGACATGGGACCCTTTCCTCTGTCTTCGAAGCCAGCAGCATAGTCTCCTCCGATCTCATTCTCCCTCCTTCCCTCTCTCTCACCTCTGCTTCTGTCACCATATGTTCTTCTCTGACTCTGCCACAACTACCTCCCTCTTATAAGGATCCCTATGGTTACATAACTCCAACCCAGATAATCTGGACTAGTCTTCCCATCTCAAGATCCTTAATCAGATCTGCAAAGTCTTCCTGGCCATTGGCATTAGAATATGGATGTATCGGGGGCGGGGCGGTATTATTCTACCCATCACCATCACCACCACCTTTCTAGATTTCCTTTTAATATACAAATCCAAATGTATGGCAAATAATACTCTTCCATGGGTATTAAAAATGGGATGTGTATATTGAAATTATGTTTTAAAAGAGGAAGGATAAACTTCATTTTATCGGAAATTTATATATAATGAAAAGTAAAACAAGCCCCACATATTTCCTTAAAGAATTCCCTTTGAATTCTAAGCTATTCTAAACAATTTATGGTTTAAATAGCTTGAACTAGTATTAAGATTTTACAGGTAAGAAAGACTACTCTTCATAAAAGCCTGTCAACAATAAGCAAAAAATATCTTCAGATTTGTAGGAAGATGGAGCTATTCCATGCTCTGTCATTTCTGTGATGCTGACGATACAATCTGCCAGTGAAGTGAGGTGAGGCTGTGCTTGGCTTCAAATGCCCATGGCCCAGTCAGGTTTCCAGTTTAGGAATGATGTGTAGACGCTAGACCAAACCTCTCAAGACCTCTGAGGTTATTTGTCCATCATCTTGGCTTAGCATTTGATTACCCCTTACTCAGCTACCCCATTGTCACTGTTACTGCTGATCTTAAAATATTCAGCTTCTTTTCAACTTCAGCCACAGTACTTGACACTCTGACCTTCGGCGACATTGACCGCCACAAGCTGATTATATCCTGTGGAGAAGAAAATCTTTCTTTTGTATATTTTATTTACTCGCCATTGCTTCCCTGTGACCCTAGTTGTTGCTTTGTAAAACTGCACAAGAAGACTGAAGAAAATAGTACAGAAAACAGATCTTCTCTCTTCCTTCCCCCAATTCATGACAGTACTAAAATAGTACATCTCAGTGTCCTCCATTAGCAAAAATAAAAATATTAAGTATTTTTGTCACCTCATAAAACCTTAATGTATGACCACATGTCCCATTTTACTTCTTTAAAGGCCCTTGGGTTTGGGTCCAAATATTGCTCTTTATATAGAAAAAGAGCATTTACTCTCTGTCTAGGATGTTTCACTTCTGGTTCCAAGGCAGAGGCAGTGAAATCAAATGTGATTCTTCAGCACGGTGTTAGGTTCTTTCCCTTTTCACATTGTGACAAGCATCCTGTTTGCTCTCTGAAAATTGGTTTTTCACGGTGAAGAACATCATCAAAGTAACTCCAAAATAACTCCAAACTATTTTCTCCATAGAACATTTGGTTAGTTTGGAGCCCAGCTGTTGACAGCTGCAAGTTACAAATGAAGAGTTATCATTCTGTGGTATTTACTCTCTTGCATTCACATGTTAGACTTCTGTGACAGTGAAACACCATGAACTGACTTTTTTATATTAAGGTCAAGAAAAAATCCGGAGTGCTGCACCTGAGACAAGGTTTGATGCTTTGTCGACACATTATTTCTCCCTTTCCAGAGTTAATTTTCATGTGCCATCAGTCTGCCTCCTCACCCAAAACATTGGAGTCCATCTGGAGTTCCTTCAGGTTGTCTGCCTGTGGGTTTCCCTCTCCCCTCGAATCAGGGCAAGGGGAGCATCACCAGAAACCTTCCTGGTTTCCATCTGCCACCTTACTTCAGATTTTGAGATGCATACATTATTCACTAGTCCTGAAACTAGTCATGGTTGCCTCACAGACTTTTTATGATAAAATCCATAGTAGTGTTATGTATTGATCTATTTTCTAGCATTTTATTAGCATGTAAGTGTGTGTATGTGTGTGCATATAGTATATATTTTAATATGCACTACCGTTGACCTTAAATAGGATTGGAGTTGCACACTGCAAACTTTTATTGAACACAATATGACTTATTGATTCAATGTTGGACTTTGGGGTCATGACATATAGTTGTAAATTATGACTCTTCCATTCACTAATTTTGCATCCTTAGGTAAGTTATCTTTCCTCTTCAAGGCTATTTCTCCTTTAAAATAGTGTTCATGATAGAAGCCTATCTATTGAGTTTTGGAGAGTATTTAATGAGATCTAACAAATAAATGTCCCACTATTTTTTAATTTTCTATTATTTATCTTGATAAAGAGGGTAAGCAACTGTTCAAGAAACGTCCAATTTAAATAGAATTACGGTTATATTATTTAAAACAGAATTGACATTTATTTAGTCAGTATACATTTATTAAACACTCATTACTTGTCTGCTACTGTGAATATAAATTTAAGGTCACTGCTTTTAAGGGATCCAGCAGGAGAAAACAGTAAAACAGAATGATAACACAGCGCAACTGTCATGGGTGTTATGATAAAGGTCTGGCCAAGATGATATGAGAAAGAAGTGGTACCTACTCTGAGTGGTTAGAACGAAGGCAGCAAGGAAAAGGTTCTTCAGAGAAGTGAGATTTAGGTTGAGTCCTGAATTGTGGACAAATAGAAGATTCTCAAATGAAAAGAAAGTTATTCTAGGCACAGAGGTAAGTAGAAGATTCGATGTTTAAAAAACAATCTAAAAAATTGGATTGTGACAAAGGAACTGAACTTAATTTCTGGCGTGGATTGGTACGATCTCAAAACCCGGTTAAGTAAGTAAATAATTTATTGGGCAGGTCTCATTTAGGCAGCTCTATAGATGCAGAGCTTAACCTCTGTTTTTATGCAAAATTAATAATAGTGGCTACCAATTATATAACATCTATTATATACCAAATGCTGAAGGTGAGGTTGGTTGCTTTGTAACCATTATCCTCTCAAAATAGACCATATTTTGTTGTTTTAAAAACTAAGTGCAGCCTTGGCCGGTGTGGCTCACTTGGTCGGAGCATTGTCCTGTAACTGACAGGTTGCAGGTTTGATTCCCAGTCAGGGCACAGACAAGAGGGCATTTAACTGATGTTTCTCTCACATCAATGTCTCTCTCTCTTTCTCTTCTCTGTCCCCTTCCTCTCTCTAAAGCAATGAAAAAATGTCCTTGGCTAAGGGTAAAAAAAACCAAAGGCTAAGTACAGTGAGGCATGCCATCATTGCTGGAAACTTTCAGTAGAAAATGTAAGGAATGATAAACAGAATCTGAATGCCAAACTCTCTTTACTCTGTCTCGGTTTTGTTTATTATGAGGATTAGAGTTGCATACCTAAAAGAATTCCCTCCCACCTGCTACCAGTTTTTGTTTTTTTTTTTTTTTTAAATGTAAGAGTCAATAGCTTTATGGTTCAAAATAAACTTAAGAGTTTGTAACTTTCCTGGCTGTCAGAAACCAAACTTGTAACTTATGAACAGCTAATGATTTTAAATTATGGTATTAGCAAGTTAGAAAATTTGAGATTTTACGTACGTTCCCTCTGCCATCCCCACCCCCAAGCTGTCATTTATTTCTTCCAGAGAACAGTTAACCTTCCGTAGAAGTTTCTGGACATGGGCAAGGAAGCTCCAGAGGAAGCCATCAAGTGTTGCCTATCTGCAGGAAGGGCTCCCCGGAGCATGAGAAAAAAGGCACAAGGCAGTGGAGGGCTTTCCCTCTTTTTACGGGACACAATCATTCGGACTGTGAAGAGGCTGCAGCCTTGAACTTGCGCTCTTTAATGAGAGTGTAGGCTCTGCAAGGAATGTAAAGAGTCCTGCTGACTGAGCCTGACGCCTTGTTAGAGTTGCTTCGTTGGGATGTTCCAATGTCTGTCAGTCTTGGAGATGGTTGCTGGATTCATTATCTAGAAAAGGGAAGTGTAGCTTCTTCCTGAGTATTGACCCCGTAAGGTGTACTTGTTTCCATTGATCACAGCGAGCTGGTCAGTGCTCAGTATTTGTGCCCTGTTGAAAAGATTTCATTGTGATAAATTGAGCTAATAAATTTTTCAGTGAATGACTAGTCACAGATTGGATTGTCTTAATGGGGTGTGCCTGGTTTTCCCCATCTCTCTACTTCTTCCCATTACATATCCAGCGTACCCACGGACCCAACACCTGTCACTTTTTGTTTGCTGCTGGTTTCTCTTTTGAGGTCTGTGTGGCCATGTCCCTTCAAACAGGCATGTCTAGAGAGAGATTAATTAAGACGGAGAACAAATATCTAGCTGCATACCCCTTATCTGAGAGGGCATGAGCAGTTGATTATTCGAGTTGGCCTCACAGTCCTTCTTAATTCTTTACTACAGCCAGACACTAACAACAGAAGACTGTTGGCAGGTGAGACAAAACCTGTTGGTCTTTTGCACCATTGCCATATTTTGCGTGCTTAAAATAGGGGAGCAAGTGAAATTGGGAAAGAAGGCTTACGTACCACCAAGTTTGTGAGAAGAAACATATCTATTTTATATGCATATATGTGTATATGTTTCTTCATACGTGTATCTATCTGTTAATATGCACTTGAAGGAGATATCAGTTAATTATACATATACAGGGAGACAAAAATCTTTACACAATTTTCATAATCTATAATATATTCATTCCACTAATAAATTGTAGAAAGTAATAGGTTTGTAGTGTTTTCTCCATTTGTCACATTTATCATTTATAGCTAAGAAACGCTCTCTAAGATTGTCTTTCTTGTAAGGCAAAGGAACAGTTTCTGTCTCCACAAAAAAAAATTAGCCTGCCAATACCTGCAGAGGTTTATGTTCAGGAGCTATAACATTTTTTATGGGATTTAAACACAGGGAACGGCTCACATAGATTCGGCTGTCACACAACACCTAGGCAACACGTTGCACCTTTCATCACTCTGTAAGAAAACAAGATGGGTTAAGAAGCCAGCCATTTCATCCCTGTACTTTGTAACTGATGGAAGTGGATGGCGCTCCCTTCCTTGCCTTTGTGTTCTATCTGAGGGTAGAGCAGAAAGCTTTCCCAGCTCCGTAGGTCATTTCAGCTTGCTCAGCAGCTAAAGAATGTGTCTCTGCATAGTTCTAGGTGAGGGGAACATCTTATTTCTGGCAAAATTTTTCTATAGTTTCCATTAGATTTATTTACCAAGTAAACTCAGTTTTCAAGCAGGAGCACCTAAACTCTCAATCTGAAAACCGAGTTAATTCAATCAACCTCTACCAGATGAGAAATGAAAAAGACTATTTTGTTTCTTATTCCTCATGGGGAGATAATTTTCTTGCTTTGAGAATAGGCTTAATATATTACTTTTATGTTTCTTCTTTAAAAGTTTGAGTCATTTCCAGCAACTTCTACTTCCCTCTTGAAACCCTTTGAAAATAGAATTATTGAGAGGAGTGGAAGAGGTCATCCCCAGGAGAGAGATTTTTTTTACCTTTTGCCTTTTCCTTCATTGTTCAAACTGAATCACATTTACATATGACATTAGACAAAATATGATGTTTTCCATAATGTTCACTAGGGAGATGACTGAATTTCAGTAGCTTTGTGGGAAACGACTTTGGAAGGACAGATCATCCTGGAAAAATGGCATTTGCAAGTATCTTGTATTGGGAAGTGATTTTCCATCTGACCAGTTGTCATATCCTATAGGGCAAAATTACAGCCATTTTGAAAAACATTTTGGTTTGGTCAGCTTCCTAGGTTTTTTGATTGAGTTGATTGTGATTCTATATAGATTTCTAAACATCAAAAATATTAGCTTGGAAGTTTAAGACTGGGAGGCAAGCATTACTGTTGCTTTGTCAGACTTTGAAAAGAAGTCCTTCAGAAAGTGTGAAAGTTATCAAACATTGAACTATGCCTATTCAGCCACAACAAATGTAGGGTCCCTCTTTACCCTACAATGTCTATAAAGTTGACAGCCATATTAATTTCAAAGAGAAAAATAAGGAAAAGGCATTGGATAAACTTTTTTAGAATTATTTTATTTATGATTTTTAAATTTTTAAATGTATTTTTTATTTATTTAAAAGTCCTTATTCTATTTTCCCCATTACCCTCTAGTCTCCTTATATGCTCGCTCTCCCGCTTGGATCACCACGTTGCTCTCCATCTCCATGTGGCTGGGGACAAACAAACTGGGTGAAGACACGGGACTGCAGGAATCTCAGCATAACCGATAGTGGAAACATATGGAGCCAATCACAGACTGCCACACGGACTATAAAATTAGCATTTGCTGTCAGACATGTGTGGGACGTCCCTTTTTTTTAATATGATGAAGGATTTACATGTGATCTTTCCTGCCTTTTCATTGTTTTTAATCTATGAGAAGATGGTTAGCGGCAAGATACTCCACGTTCATCGTTACTTTCCCTTTTTGATTCCTCCCCAAAAGTGAAATTAGTGGTAGCCCTGGCACTAACGATATCCATCCACACTGCTAAAATATCCCCGTAGAGAGCAGCGTATGGGATACTTGTGGGTAAAAGTTTTTATTCTAAGTACAGTAAAGTCAACTGGTATTTTAGAACACTTTGGGGGCAATACATTTCAGAGCTTGTTTTTGCGTTGGAATTAGGTCTTCCATAAGCACCCTAAAGTCAGTGAATAAGCAAAAAAAATTTTCACACCAGCAAATTTCCTCTTTAAAAAATCCTGAAAGTTTCAAAACTCTTGTGCTCTGAATGGTACTTATACCCAATCATGAACTGAACCATGGAAAATTCATGTCTTTCATTTCCCATGATTTTTAGTCCTACATTCATTGACTGAATGATTTAGAAAATCAGCTGCTGCTAGTTTTTATGTTTTTTTATCCCAGTATATAGAATTTCTATCAGTTAAATGTGCATACGATGTCCCATCCATCTCTTTTTGATTGCAGAATTAGTGGTACTAAAATCGTGTGTCCATATTTAGGGAGCAGGAATAATTTCTGCTGATTACTAATATGATAGAGACCATGCTGTTCATCAGTTATTCACATTTCTTGACACATTTACTCAAGTTTACATATGACCTTCCATTCCTTGGGAAGTTTTATCTTCCATTGTCCCATTGGTATCCAATCTCAGCTATCTTTAATGAGCTGTTAGCTATCTGTAAGCATGAAACCCTAGGAAAGGAACCAGATACACCTGGGTTTGTATCTATTCACCAGTTAGGCAGTACCACTCTGAGCCTCAGTTTCCTTACCTGTGAAATGTAAAATAAGGCTGCGTACTTGAAAAATGTATTTTGAATTGAGTTGTAGTATGAAGCATCATGTAGAAACATGGTATTCATTATAAGAAGGTATGATATTTAGGTACATTTTGTTTGCAAGTACAAGTACATACTGGTTTCATTTCAGCTTGTCTTCCTAATGAGAGTCAAAACATCTCTGATAAACAAATTTGACTCTAGATCCTGAATTTGTTCTAAGTTTCTGTAAAAATAGTTTGGAGATGGAAAAACTAAAAAAATGGTTATTTTATCCCATCCATGGGTAAATTTAGAAAGGTGACATATAGCACAATGAGACTAGAGTTATGGTTGTGTACAATTTGGAATAATCAGTTATGGGATAAGGTTGTGGGACATGATAGAATCCCACAGCTCTGTCTCATGATAAACTTTCTTTCAACATGGCCTAGATTTTGGCCAGTTGATATTACTAGACTACTTTGACATTAGAGAAGCCAGATCACCAGTGGAATCCATGAGGATTCATGGGCCAAACATCCTCTCTCCTTATTTATATTACCAGAACTTTAGTAATCATGTTTATGAAGGGTGAAGTTGTATTAGTCAGGCTTTGCTCCAGTAGCAAATGAACATTCATATATCAGTGACTTAACACAATATATGTTTTTTCTTGCTCATGCAAGTCACTAGGCAAATGCACTGATTTTCCCAAGAAAGCTCTTATTCTCAGTTAGTGACTCAGGCTCTAGGCAACTTCCACCTTATGGCGGAACCACCTGAACACGTGACCACTATAGATACAAGTAAACACGTGATGAGAGTCGGAGGAAGCACATCCATTTTTAATGATCTTGGTCTGGAAGTGACACATGTTATTTCTTCTCAACACTTGTTATCTGCAATTGTCACAAAGCCCCTCATACTTATAAGAAGGGGTAGGAAGTGTAGGAAAATTTGGATAGTTACTGAGCACCAAATTCTGCCAGAGAGGAAACTGGTTTCTGAATGGTCATACCTTTGAGGTGAAAATTAAGTGAGGTGATATTGGTAAGATACCTAGTAAAATATCTGGCTCCATGAGGGCTGAGACCTTATCTGTTTTATTCACTTCTAAATGCCAGGTGTGGGCAGTGTTTGGCAAGTAAGAGGGACTATAGAATAAATAAATGAAAGACTGGAAGACTGCACACCCTACTGGGTGGGTAATAAACAGAGAAGTGCTAACTCTGTTTGTTTCAACCATATTCAATCATCTTTGAGTATAGATAGGTAAACTGATCTTCATAGATTAGCACAATGTTCAGCACATGGTACATACTAAATAAATATTTATTTATGTTGAGGTTGATGATAAGGCCAACAATGAATAGTCTAACAGTGACTGCACTGCAGGTTTTTCTTTTCCTTCCACAACAAAGGGTTAAAATTCTAAAGAGGATGAATTGTATCTCCTTTTGGCAGTTTGATTTATGTATATTTTAGAAGTGGAATCTTAAAAAAACTTTGTTCAACTTTGAAATACCAGGACAAATGTTCACCATGTGCTGTACAAAGTTTAAGGCATTTAATATAACTGTACTGTCTATAGCACATTGCTTTTCTTTCTTAAAAAACATAAATTTGCTGAGCTGGGCCTTAGAGAACTATGATTTGTTGACATGAATTCAGCACGATCCCAACCTGCATAGTAAGCATGTTTTGATTCCTTTGCCAACTTGTATTTCTTTGCCAAGTTTTGTGGAACATGCTTTTGGTCTTGGCAGTCTTCTGCATATTAGCTATTCTGTTCCTTCTAATTTCCAGGGAGAGACATTAATTATATTTCTCTATGCTCCTGGGAGCCATACACATGATGTTACTAGACAACAGCAGTAGGTTGTCTTCCCGGGACATTTTAGGTTGGGTGGTATATTTCTGCAAGCTGGAGACAGCCTAAGGGGTTTGCTCTTAGCTAGTATTTGTCAAAAATTCATCGTTTCTCCAAATTTCAGCAAGCAAGTAGATTGGAGTGATTCCTTTGTCCATGAAGACTTGAACTGTGCCAGTTTGATTCAGAAAAAGTGCTTTCTTGATGGAAACTCTAGGTGGATGTGAAAACTTGCATTGTTGGCTGTAGGTAGAAAAAGTTTTGCAACCCAGAAACATGAACTAGAAAAAATCTTAGAATATAAGCACATGGTACTGATGCCACTGGCTGTCCATCTGGCAAGTGAAGAAATTATGTCAGTTGTATGTAAATAGAGAACTCTCAGTTTTGCCACAAAATTTGGTTGCGAAGTTTGCAACTTGATAGTTGATTTTTTTAATGTATATTCATTTACTTATGCAGTAGGTGTTTGTTGAGTTCCTACTATAGGCTAGGTATTTTTCTAGATGCTATGGATACAGCAGTGACCAAAATATTAAAACAAAACAAAATAAAATGAACAAAAACAATGCTACCCTTAAGAAGAGTTTAAGAAACTTGCCCAAAGTCACACAGCTTCTAAATAATAGAGCTACAATTCAAACTATACAGTCTGATTTATTTATAAACTCATGTTCTTCACTACTAAGGTATAGTGCTCTTATAATTTTTTAAAAAATCAATAGATAATATTTTTGGAGCAGTTTTAGGTTTACAGAAAAACTGAGCAGAAAATGCAGAGGGTTTTAATATACTCCCCCCCCACCAACACATTTGTTGATCTTTGATGCAGAAAGCAACAGAAAATGAAATAATCATTAATATGCCTAATGAACGACCCCTCCCTTTTCTGTAGTTGCATTACAATAGAGGGAACTGAAAAATTTCCTAGTCCTAAATTATTCATTCATTCATTTTTTCCTACAAATAACTCTAGAGGCTCGTCCATATATTAGGGTGCTCAAGCAGCAGTGACAAACATGGTCCTTGCTCTTACAAAATGAGTATAAAATTGCAAAATAAAAAGATTTCTAAGGATGAGGTGGCCCTCAAGTTAAGATTGGGGATTAATGCAAGTCCTGTCTGAGACAGTAATACTTAAATGACACTTGGAGAATGTATGAAGGTTTTCTTTGCAAAGAGAAGAGTGGAAGGCATTTAGGGGAAGAGGTTGACATATACAAAGTTAATGAGAAGGCAAAGAATTTGGAGCTTTTGAAAATAAAAATCTGAATCAGCAAAGGAAATGGAAAATGACTGGCCTGAGAGATAGGAGAAAAGCCAGGAGAATTTTTTGTTACAATAGTCAAGAAAAAATATGGTCACATAAGGTCAACTAAGTTTAAGATTAAAAAAATAAAAGTTCATCGATTGGAGGTTGTTTGTGACCTTTCATTTTTTGATGCCAACATTAACACAAGGATTGTATTAAATGGTTTTTATACAGACTTCAAGTGCATATTTTCTTATCAAGAGTAATGTCCTCAGGTTTATGGTAAAGAAGTGTCTTTGAAGTGGGCTGATTAATTAAAGGACAGTGAGAAAATAGGCATAGTGAGCCAAGATAGTGCTTATGAGCAGCTGTGTGTGCAGAGGAAGGGAAGCGGCACGGAGGAGTTTTCTTTAAGTTGACAGTAATTTGAACAAGTTAAAATGCTGCTTTTAGAAAACTAAAAGCACCTGCCGGGGTTGGAGGGACTGAAAATGCAGGTGGAAGCAGGTGGCAAAGGGGGCAGAAGGATGAGAATCGGCCCTAGTGAATGGTTGGCCTTTGCTGGGAGGAGCCTCGCTTCCTCCAAGGATATTGGAGGAAAAATGGAAAAAATAAGTGAATATTTTGTTTAGTTGATAGATTTGATAGCGCTAATTAATTGTATGTTTTAAAATATATGAAGCACAAAATTAGTGTGGAACTGAGAGGAAAAGGGAGGGAGGTGGGAAAGAAGAACTTGCAGGTATTTCAAGGCAGTACATGGTAGTTCTGGGGAGTGAACTTACTAGAGAAATGATGGAAGAATGGCAAGCAGTGTTGAGTGGCCATTTGAACAGTTGACCAAGAATTTATAGTTGGATATGAGAGAAGTAGAATCGAATTCCACTGGACCTAGATACAAAATGGTGGTAGTTTACATAAAGTTTCTCTCTCAAAGTAATTGATGTTAAGTCCAGACTGGTACAATGCTTCTACTATTATGAGGGTTCCAGAGCCTTTGTGTTCAATATCCTGTTTTCTCCATTGTTTGACTTCCATGTCGTGGTCCACAATGGTGTCCCAATTCCCAATAGGAGGGGAAAAGGGAACAAAAGAGCATATCTTTCCCCTGTTTAAGTTATCAGAGAGTGGGATGATTGATCTAATGATTTTAGAGACTGAACAGTTTCAAGTGTTGAAAGGCCAGGATCTTACTGTCAGAATGGGGTGGCTGAGGTGACATGAGGAAAGTATTATTGGAGAGAAGGAAGTCAAAGGTCAAAGCAATCATGTTAGATAAGACATTCTTATGTCTTATAAGAATGAGACATAAGAATGTCTGTTAGATAATAAGGCACTGTGATATCTAAATGAGTGGCAGAATTTGAGGGGTAAGGAAAGAGAGCTCCAGATCCAAGTCTTTGATGAATGACCAGGAGAAACCATGAAGACAGTCAAAAAGCGCAAGGGAATTGGGAGTGCTTATAGTAATAACAACCATCTAAGCCAAGGAAGAAGGCAAATAAAGGTAGGAGTGACCCGACAGCTGAGAAGAAGGCATGGTATCAATGAATGGAGGATATTGATGAGGTGGGGGTACCAAGGAAATAATCCAGCAATTTGGAAGTTTTCATCTTTTATAAAATAAGCTTGGTTTTTATGGTGAAGGAATAGCATATGGTTGTTATCCAATAAATAGTCCAGTATTACTTTCTTCTTATGTTAGTACAGCTTAAGCTTGTCAACTTTCATAATGTTTTTCTAAGAAATAAATAGATAACAAAACATTATTTTGAGATTTGTTATCACATATGTTAATAAGTATTTGTTGGCTTACCAAAAGTAAAAACTTTTTGATTTGTAATATATATTCTAATCACATTATTTTTGATGATTTCTAAAACTGGAGTATCTCAATATTTTTCTGGTTATCCTAACAAATATAGCCTTTATCTTATTTCAATGCTTTGTTTAAATTATAAAGTATTCACACAACATAAAAATATTACAATGATACAAAGTTATAAAATTAACAGCCCAAAACTATTCCTGTCTGACTTTCCATTTCTAGTGCCACTCCTTGGAAACAATTAAAATCTTTCCAGAGCATCCTTGGAGGTTAATTCTATAATTTAAAAGAATGCACTAATTAGTGTGTTTTTATTGATTTATCATCTTCCTATAATACTACAACTGAATGTATATTTTCTTCCATAATTCATGCTGAAGCTCTAACCTCCAATGTGGTGCTGTTCGGAGGTGGATATACAGGAAGTTACCAGGTTTAGATGAGGTCTTGAGGATGGAGTTTCCATGACAGGATTCGTGACCTTAGAAGAAGAATGACAGACACCAGGGCTCCCCCTCTCTCTGTCTTCTGAGGATTACAGTAAGAAGGGGACTATCTATAAGCAAGGAAAAGGGCCTTCATCAGGATCTTGAACTTCTCAGCCTCTAGAACCGTGAAGAAGAAATACAGGGATACGTAGGAGATGTTGTGAGTGCAGTTCCAGATCAGCACGAGAAAGTGGCTGTCACAACAGAGCTAGTCACACGGTTTGTTTTGCTTTCCCAGTGCATTTAAAATTAGTGTTTGTGCTATACTGTAGTCTGTTAAGTGTGCAATAGCATTATGTCTGCAAAACTAATGTATATACCTTACTTGAAAAATGCTAATGATCATCTGAGCATTTAGTGACACATAATCTTTTTGCTAGTGGAGGGTCTTGCCTCATTGGTGGTGAAAATGCAGTATCTGTGAAACCCAATAAAGTGAAGAGCAATAAACTGAGGTAGGACTGTATCAGTTGTTTAAGCCGCCTAGTGTGCCTATTTTGTTACAGCAACTTGAATTAAGACATACAGTTTCTACTGAGTTTCTGATTTAAAAAATTAGGAATTTAGCAGTTATAATTATGATGTACACTTTCTAACTCCTGATTTGTTCATATTATTATTTTAACATTTTAATTAACATAATTAACCCTCTGTTTCTTGATTCTAAACTTTGGACCACCCCAGTGGACCTTACTTGTCTCCTCCTCTTCCTTCTCTTACCAGTAGTCTTAACAGGTCAAGCTGTGCATTTATATCTTATTCTATGAGATAATTAATTCTTCAAGTCTTTATCCATAAACTGATACTCTACTTCGAAAATAATTTAAATATAATCTATAATATTTTGATTATGTTTTTTTAGAATCAAAATGAAAAATGGAATGATTTCAAGAGGATGTGTTCAACATGGATTCTTTATTCTTATGTTCCATCAGCTACTCAGAATTACACCTCATTTTTGTTTTATATTTAAAACTTGACTTGTGTTTAAAGTTTTTGGCCTAGTTTCTAATGGTCTTGAGATTGCAGTTGATGGGTAACGCATGCCTTCATTTTATTATCACATGCATGGGATGGAGTCTGTGTTCTTCTTGAAGACAGTCTTTATGTAGCCTCCCAACATCCTGATTACCACTTTTTTAATTATTTGTTGTTTCTACTTATTTCATTCCTAAAGTCATTCCATTGCTTTGAAGAAACCACAATTTTTTTCTCTTGGATTCTTCTCTTTTTGCTGCAATAGATTTCCAATGTAGCTTTTCTGATTGTTTTGTTTTCTTTGAAAGAAAAGATGGAAGGTAAATTTTTAGAATTCTTCCATGTCACCCTTAACTGATACTTGTTGTTGCTCCTTTTGAAATTTTGATGATGTGAAAAAAATATGATGCTATTATTATTCTTATTCTTTTGAAGGTGACATGGACTATATTTGAGAAGTTTTCCTTGAATTTATGTTTCCTGTTATTATTATCTCTTGTATCTGTGTCCATTCTGTTACTTAGTTTCTAGAGTTGACATTTCTTTTGCAATTATTTCTTTAATTCCCAAGATCTCATTTTTGTTATGTAATCAATCCTTTCTCTCAGTTGCTTGTTTGTTATGGATGACTATTTCCTCAAATTTCTCAGAGAAAAATAAATAGCATTTGAAGAAAACTATTCATATTTACCAGTGAGGAACTATATTAATTAGTGTAGAAAGGTGGCCTGCGTTTCTTTCATAGTTTTGGGGCTGCTTTCCCAGCAAGGGAAGGTTACTTCTGTATAAGAATAAGGGTTCTGCGTCTGTACAGATTTTTCCTTAGGGTATGTGGACAGTCAGTATGGAGGCAAGCCCAGGGTCAGCATCATTACCAAGCACAGAACATTTTCTTTTCATGTTTTATCGGTTTGAATTCTTAGGTGCAGAACAAAGAATTTACAATTTATTGTAGTTAGTTTAATCAAGAAGGGATTAATTAAAAAATATTTAATTACTTACCCAATTGTTGATAGAGTTGAAGGATCAGTTTCTGGAAGAAACTGCCAGGAACAAGCAGTTGCCAGAAACTCACTGAAGAACTGCCTAATTAGGGAGCTGTTGCCACTTGGACCCTAGAGTCACCGCATCTGCTGCCTCCCACTGCCGCAGAGCAGATGCCCTGGGCCCCATCTGCTTCTTCAGGTGGGTCAGGTACACACAAAAGTCTGGTGTAGATACAACCGATTGGGGGAAGTAGTCATTTATTGGCACTCTAGTTGCAGTGGAAGTTAGAAAATAAGGGTTTTAACAATTGCACCTCAGGAAGCAGTATTCACAACGTGGGGGACCATCAGACGCAGAGAGAACGCTTGGAAGATTCACAGCAGTATTAAACGTCCAATATCTTCTCCGCGGGAAATATGCTTGAGTTTATTTCTATCTCTTTGTCCAGCTGCTTTTTTTTTTTTTTTTTTTTTTATCCCACTGATCCAGTGACATTATACTTGTTTTATACCTCTCTCTGGTCCTAAAATACACACTAATGGACTCTTTGCAAATAAATTTTTCTCATTAGAAAGCCCTACCAGAGGCTTAAGATGGGATTCATTGCTGCAGCCAGCTGAACAGAGTATGACATTGAAGGGGCTGACCAGCCCCAGCTGTGCACAGTAAGTCCTTTAACTAATAACCCTAATTCCCACCCCCTGCCCCCCGTTTACTTGTACTCTCTGTACCTGCTGGGCCTTTTGGGGGGCTTCACCGAGAAGTACTGTGCCCACCTCCATGGAAGCCTCTTCTATTTTCTCTGATCTGATTTACCCATTGATAAAAACCATCTGACTCCTATCTTGCAGAATTTGTCAACATTTTTTGTTTGCTGTGTACATGCTTCCTTTTCCTGTGCCATTATGGATGGATTATTTTTACATGGCTTTACTATCATTTTATTGATACTTTGGACAGAACTACAGATAAGTGTGCCTGTTCAAATAACCATTTTGTTACAATGTATAGTCTGTGTTTTGGGAAATGGAAAAACAAAGAAAATCTCATAGCTAGTTACTCCTCTCTGCCCTATGCTCTGTTCCCTTTCTATTGCCTGTGCAGGGAATGGCAAACAGTTTCTTAAGGAGTGAAAAGTAAATTGTTCAAGCTTTGTTGGCTTTTATAGTCCCTTTTGCAACTCCTCAAATCGGCCATTGGCATGCAAAAACAGCCATACATACTATATTAAAAAATTGCCCTGGCTGATGTAGCTCAGTGGATTGAGTGCAGGCCTGCAAATCAAAGGGTCACTGGTTCGGTTCCCAGTCAGGGCACATGCCTGGGTTGTGGGCCAGGTCTCTGGTGCGGGGCATGTAAGAGACAACCATCCATTGATATTTCTCTTCCTCTTGTCCTCCTTCCCTTCCCCTCTCTCTAAAAATAAATAAATAAAATCTTTAAAAACATAAAAGAAATAGGCATGGTTGTGTCCCAACAAAAAAATTATTTATAAGAACTGGTGGTAGGGCAGGTGTGGCTAACAGGCAACAGGTTGTCCACCCCGATTTATCTCAGAGATCCTGAGGGAGAAAATCCTGACAATGTCAGCAGTGGATAGGAATGAGGATCTGAGGATGCGTCTGTCTTTCATACTGAGTTAATCGTATTAACTCAGTTTATTGCTTGATCTCTCAGTTTCTCACTGTCTATAGATAATAAAGATATGCTAATTGGGAAAGTGTAGGTTTAACAGCACACCATCCTACCCACCAAATACTTGTTTTACTATTTCCTGGTGTCAATGAATGAAATAATTTCTAGTGGGATTCTTTGTGACTTTGTCCTTCATAACATCAAAGCAGCATTTGAAAAGCATTTTCTGGTATAATACCGCGATAACAGAAATAATTTTCTTAGAAATTATCATGTTTACATGTAGAAGTGAAAAAAATAAAAGCTCCAAAATTAGAGAACCAGAATTGTGATATTGCATACATATCTCATAAATTAGCACATGAAGAGAGTGCAAAAAAAAAAAAAAAAGATTGCTCAAATCATTTTCAACTGAGTTTTCCCTTAAATGGGAAAATATTACAATTTGTAGGCAGGGAAGGGCAGAAATGTGGAGAGTAGCTATAATGTAAGTATTTTGACATTTAAATGGATCCAGAAGTTACTCTGGAAATAACCTCTGGAAATAAAACATATTTCCCCACATATGTAAGAAGGTGGATATGTGACAGAGCAGATCATGGTCCCCTCTTTCAATTAATTCATGCAATACTTCAACACCAAGAAAAATCCCTTAGATTAATATGTGGAACCTCACATTTGTATATGCAAACTGGAGAAAGAGAACTCCGCTCTGATGCTGACATGTAAAGAGCAGAGAACCTTACTGGGCAGAGCGCTAACGTTCCAACTGAGAGCACATGGTCACGTTCACCAGGGTGGGTGGACTAGTCGAACTTTGTCAGTTGTTTGTCTCCTGCTGTCAAGACCGATGGCTCTATTCCAGAAACTGAAGATTTAGTTCTCTTTCCTCATCCGACTTCTATCATACAGGGATTCACTTCTAATTTCCCCAGTATGGATACCTTCATGATTTGGATTAGATATTATTTTGACAGCTGAGCCAATAATATGATTTCCTTTTTATGGACAGCCATATATTTTCCTGGAGTTAATAATTGTGGGTTTTTTTTCATTTGCTTAATAATTTAGGTGCTACTCAATGGGCTCTCTGTTAATTTCTTAAGATAATCTGTTTCAGAATTTTTGTACTTCGTCATTCCATATTGCTTGCTCTTTACTGAGAGCTGTTATCCATATAAGACCACCCATCACCATCATTTTGAGGATTTCCCTTACATCCCTCTAAAAATGGATCTCCTATTTCTGGGATCCTGGGCCTTTCCAGTTCTTGGTATACTTCCTTATTTTTGTAGAATACACCAAACTTCCAGTATCCTTGTGGTAAAGAGTTGATGTGAGGTAAACTTTTTGCAGTGATGCATATCTGAAAATATCTTTTTCTTCAGCATACTTGATTGATAGTTGGATTGAATATAAAATTCTTGGTTGCAGATAATTCATGTTTAGATTTTTGAAGGCATTGCTCCATTGTCTTCTGACTTTCATACTTCTATTATGAAATTTGATTCTATTTTGATTCTCTACCATTTACAAGCTAACTTTGTTTTTCTTGTGGAAAATTTTAGGATTTTGATTTTTTTTTTTTACCTCTACATTATTATTATATGTGTCATCTGGAAAATTGGTGGCCCTTCAAATCTGGAAATTCTACCTTCTTCATTTCTGAAAATATTGTTTTGTATTTTTTTGCATTGATATTTTTTCCCCATTCATCTTTGACTCAGTTTTTCTTTCTGAAACTGCTTTTATTCACATGTTCAATCTTCTAGATTAGTTTCTAAACATCTTGTACTTTCTTTTATATATTCATTTTTCCCATCCTTGTTCTATTTTTTGAGAGATATCCTTATCTTTGAGGTTTAAATTTCTATTAATATATCTTTTAATATTTTGTATAGGAAATTTTATTTTAATTTTTACATATATTTATTTTACTTTTAAAATGAAAATATACTTAAATTGTATAAACTCTGAATACATTATAGATTATTTTGTAATTTAGACCACTGAGAATGAATACAAGTCAAGGTCATCAAATATATAGAAAATACAAAAGTGGAGCTCAAAAATAAAAAAAGCTGAAAGGGAAAGAAATAGAACATCTTTCAAAGAGGTACTCTGCTTACATTTTTAAAAATTGGAAACAATGAAAGCAAATGGATTTTTGTTGCATATGACTGACTTCAGATTCTTGAATGAGAAATTACAAATTGTTTATTTAATGGAGATTTAATAACTGATTGATATCATGAGACCAGAAACAGAATTATTCTAATCAAATCTCTAGCTTGAACAGGTCAAATGAAATCTCTGCAATTTCACATGCTTTACTAATGAAGATTTAATAACTGACCAAAACAGTTAAAATTAACAGAGAATTATACATGAAATCAACAGGATGAATGAGCAAGAAAACCCTAAGGCTAATCAGTTTTTATTGAGTAATGATCTTGGACAGTGACCATCAATTTTTCTGCTTCAAATGAATGATTACAATTTTTCATTTCTTTTTTCACTTAGCTGAAAATTTGGTACTATATTTTGCCATGGACAATGCACATCCACATTTCTGTGTGCATTATACTCGGGATTATTATTTTGACCATTATTATACACTTGGTATGTAATCAGTATGCCCATGTACTTTTCCTTAGTTTTCCCTCAAAAATTTTCACAAAAAGAGGCACATTAGACATGGCAAAATATGGTAATTCGTTTTACACCAGAATGTTTTTGAATGGAATAAAAAATTATAGAAATTGCCTTTTATATTTTAAGTTGAAAGGCTATGTCTTTTGTTAAACTGTTACACAGCTTACAACCAGTTTTCTAGGTCAGCTTCGGCCAATGAAGACATTTGTGATATATCTTTTAATTTTCAAAGCGTGTGTTTGCTCTTTGAACATTCTTTCACATCTTGATTTCTTGATTCCTAAATAAAATATTTCCTATTCTTTCTCTGAGTATATTTACACCATTTTTGAATTTTTCCATGCACCACTTCTATTTCTCCCAGATTTCTTTTTTTCCCCCTGTTTTGGTTTCTGTTTTGCACATTAGAGGGTTTTTTTTCCCCCTGAAATATCTATCTATCTTCTTTATCTGTTCAAACTTAAGAGTGTGTTACCAGAGATAGTTGTAAATTTTTATATGCAGATAAATTTTTAAGCGTGCTTTGCCATGGCTATTTTATTAGGAAATCCTCAAGATCATCTCTGTTCTTAGTACTGCCTCACTGCTCATAGACTTTATTCTTTCCTCTTTTTGGACACAAAACTTCCAGTGTTTTGTTGGGGTAGGGGGGTAGACAGTATTAGCAGCTGCCTGGTATTAGAGAAAGAAAGAATCTGGCATCAAAATTCCTGAGCAAAATTACAATATATTCTTCAGTTTTTCTTCGTTGTCACTCCGCCTTCTAGAATTTCTCATACTCTCAACCCCTAACCTGTGGGAGTTTTGTAGTGAAAAGCGGGTTATTTCTTAGCTTCTTAAGAACTGTGTCCAGATCTGCCTTCCCCAGGACTGAGTAAGCAACCTTCCCCTTGACCTTCTGATCACAAACCATCATGGTTACGGAGCTGTTGTCCCCTCTGCACTTTTGTTGTCCTTGTAGGTTCGCTTCTTTTAAAACATCTATTTACCACCATTTTATTGGAGTTTTGGGAAGGAGTGCCTCTAAATGAACTTCTCCAATTCTCCTCCTGAGTTGTTTTCTTAAAACCTGAAATAGGTACTTTTACTTTTCTTAAACACTGTTTATGAAATAATGGTTTTTCTGTATTGTTATGTTTTTCTTATGCCCAGAAAATAAAGACACCTGTTTTTAAATTGTCCACATGATGCCCAAGGTTATTTTATGAACTTTGAATGTTAAGCGTAACATATTTTGAGATGTACTCTGCAGTATTGCCCGACATGAAATAGATAATCCACAGACATTTACTGAGTTGGAGAATGAATGGTCCCTAGGTATTCTTTAGAAGAATTGATTTTAACCAGAATTTTATGCATATGTGCTGTGTAAGTTGTGTGTGTGTTGTGTATGTAGCAGCTGATCATTCAGCCACTTAATGAAACAACACTGCAGATCGTCTCTGTACCCCCCGGAATAATTCCCCACTGCTGAGTTACCATAGCATTCAGCTGGGTTGAGACCCTGGCTGTTGCATAAGTATTATCATTATTTTCCAGAATATTACCATCTGCTCATTTGATCCATTAACCTCCTATTGTACCTCATAAACAAAATGTCCAGCTATAGAAGTAGAACTAATCAGAGAAAAATACATTTGACACACACTTTGCTTTGGGAACAGAGGTCAGTGCTTTTCTTAGTGTCTTTCTCTCTCTGCACAGTTCTTTCATTCTCCTGATGGAAGAATGTAGGTTATCCACATAAATTAGATGATTCTGGCTGAGTTTGTTTATTTATTCTGGGTAACAGGTTAAAAAAATTCTATTAACATTCAAATTAGTCATTTCTTTGAGACCACCAAGGGCAGATAAAATAGATGAGCTCATAGCTGGTGAAATTTATATAGTTTCACCCCCTCCCACAGACACACAAATTGGTTTTTTTAGCCAGTCTTTGTAACATCTTGAAATGATGTAATTTTTATACTGGTTGTATTGACATTTACATGGGGTTTTAGAGTCTGAAAAAATATGTGATTTGGTGGTACACACGGATTGCTTATGTGAGTACTTTAGTATTTCACATCACTTAATAATAATAGCAGTACTCACAATATATGCTGTGTTGCAGACATTGTTTTGAGAACTATATGTATTAACTCATTTATAATCACTATGACCTTTTAAAATAGATTCTATTCCTTTTAACTAATAA
The DNA here is from genome assembly GCA_004027475.1 of Anoura caudifer. Taxonomy (NCBI): domain Eukaryota; kingdom Metazoa; phylum Chordata; class Mammalia; order Chiroptera; family Phyllostomidae; genus Anoura; species Anoura caudifer. Next base: position 23,451 of record PVKU01000498.1, read on the forward strand.
CCAGATGAGGCACTCAGAGAATTAAATAGCTTTCCCGGAGTCACATAGCTATTAAGTTGTGAATCAATGATCTGAAACTTTGCCCACTGGCTCCAGAGCCAGCTGTTTAGCATCACACTCCAACATTACCTTAACTTCTAAGGCAATGCGAGTCTAATTTGACTGTAGTAAACATATCTGATTGAAGAGTGAACAAAAATCTTTTTCCCTGACCAGAGGTTATGTTTTTGATACAGTTTTTACAGGAGTCCAAAGTCTATAAAATATATACATTATAAACTTGTTGATTTTTCTAGTTTAAATAATGGCTTCTCTTAGTTTATTTAATTTAAATATTATTTAAGGATTCCCTAAAGTTAAAAAAAAAATGAATTCAATGTACCTCTAACCAAAAGAAATTATATTAAATTAACAAATAGATATGAAACCACAAAACATTTGCTTGAATAGCCAAAGAATCCTGAGAAAAAAAGAATGAAGCCAGAGGTATCACATTACCTGACTTCAAATTATACCTTAGAGAAACAATAATCAAAACAGTATGGTATCGGCAGGAAAACAGACATATAGTCCAATGCAACAGAATTGAGAGCCCAGAAAAAAAAATGAATATGGGCAAAAACATTTTGACAAAGGAGTCAAAACACACAATGGAGATAGAAATCCTCTTCTGTAAATGGTGCTGGGAATATTGAAAAGCAATATGTAAATAGATGAAACTAGACTATAGTTTGTCACCATGTACAAAAGTTAATTCAAAATGAACCAAAGACATAAATATAAGACCTGAAACAATAAACTTCATAGAAGAAAATATAACTCATAGACCTTGGTCTTAGAGAAGATTTTACGTATTTGACCCCAAAGGTAAGAAAAGTAAAGGCAAAAATAAATGAATGGTACTATATCAAACTAAAAAAGTCTTCTGCACAGCAAACAAAACCACCCACAAAACAAAACAAAAAGGCAAACAACCAAATGGGAGATGATATTTCAAACAGCAGCTCCAACAAGGGGATAATACCCAAAATATATAAAGAACATATATAATTCAACACCAAACAAACAAACAATCTAACTAAAAAGTGGGCAGAGGAGCTGAACAGATACTTGTCCCCAAAAGACATACAAATGGCCAAGAGATATATGAAAATATGCTCAACTTCACTAGCTGTTAGGGAGATACAAATCAAAACTACATGAGATACCACCTCACATCTGTTAGAATGACTGTTACCCATAAGACAAGTAATAATGACTGTGGGGGAGGTTGTGGATAAAAAGGAACCCTCATTCACTGCTGGTGGGAATGTAAACTGGTTCAGCCATTAGGGAAAACAATATGGCAGTTCCTCCAAAAATTAAGAATAGCGTTACCATGTGCTCCAGCAATCCCTCTGCTGGATGTCTACCCAAAAATATGAAAATATTTATTTGCCAAGTTATATACACCCCTATGTTCACTGCAGCATTATTCAAAGTGGCCAAGACACGGAAACAACCAAAGTGTCCTTTGATGGCTGATTGGATAAAGAAGATATGGCCCAGATATACTACTCAGCCTTAAGAAAAGATGAAATACTGCCATTTGCAACAACAGGGATGGGTCTTGAGAATATTATGCTAAATGAAATGTTGGACAGAAAAAGCTAAGAACCATATGATTTCATTTATATGTGGGATATAAAACTGAGACTCATAGACACAGACAACAGGATGGTGATTACCAGAGGAAAGGGAGGCGAGGGAATAGTAAAGGGTAAGGGGAGCCAAGTATGTGGTGACGGAAAATGATTTGACTTTGGGTGGTAGGCACATAATGCAATATACAGATGATATATCACGGAAATCTACACTTAAAATCTATTTAATCTTCTTAACCAATGTCACCCCAATAAATTTAATAATTTTTAAAAAATTTCATTTGATTAAAAATTAAAATGCAGACAATTACAAAAATAAATGATCAAATGAAGATTCAAATAATATTAATTTCAGGCTCTTAAATTTTTAAAAATCTTTTCAAAGCCAATAATATTTTTAAAAAACCTCTTCCATGTAGACCATTATTTTAGTTTTAAGGAGATTAAAAATGAAGCTTTGATAGAATATTTATCTTAAAAATCACAGCTAATATACATTATGATGAGAAAGCTAAAGCTTTCCCACTGAGTACAGATACAAAGCAAGGATGTCCCCTCCTCACCACTCTTTCTCAACCTTGTATTGAACGTTCTAGCCAATGCAATAAGACAGAGGAAATAAAACGTGTGGAGATGGGGAAGGAAGAAATAAAACTGTCTTTGTTTTATGATCCATGTAGAAAATCTGAGATAATCAACCAAAAAGCCCAGGAACTAATAAGTGAGCATCAGCAAGGTTGCAGGTACAGGATTAATATACAAAAGTCAGTTGCTTTCCAATACACTAGAAATGAACAAGTAGAATATGAAACTTAAAACACAATACCATTTACATTAGCACTGAAAAAATGAAATATGTAGGTAGAGTTTCAATAAAATATGTATGAGATATATATGAGAAAAATTACAAAACTCTGATGAACAGAATCAAAGTGTTAAATAAATGAAGTTATTCCATATTCATGGATGGAAAGAGTCAATATTGTCAAGATACTATTTCTTCCCAACTCGATCAATACAATACCGGTCAAAATCCTGGAAGATCATTTTGTGGACATTGACAAACTTATTATAAAATTTATATGGAGAAGAAAAGACCCAGAATAGCCAACACAGTAATGAAGGAGAAAAACAAAGTCGGAGGACTGACAATACCTGATTTCAAGCCGTACAGTAAAGCTACATTAATCATGACAGTGTGTATCAGTGAAAGGGCAGACAAAGAGATCAGTGGAATAGAATGGAGAGCTCAGAAATAGACCTGCATAAATAGAGTCAACTGATCTTCAACAAAGGAGCAAAGTCAATACAATTATAATACAGATAGTCTTTTCAACTGATGGTCCTGGAATAACTGGATATCACATGAAAAAGGAAATTAAATTAGACAAAGACACTATGTTCTTCACAAATATCAACTCAAAGTAGATCACAGACCTGCATATAAAATGCAAAACTACTAAACTCCTAGAAGATAACACAGGAGAAAACGTGGATGACCTTGTTTATGGCAATGACTTTAGATGTACCACCAAAGGAGCTATCTTTAAAAGAAAGACTTGATAGACTGAACTTCATTAAAATTAGAAACTTCTGTGCTGTGAAGGACAATATCCAGAGGGTCAGAAAACAAGCCTCAGATTGGGGGAAGAATTGCAAAAGAAGCATCTGATAAAGGACTGTTATATAAAATATACACAAAACTCTAAAAGTCAAGAATAAGAAAACCAACCCAATTAGACCAAGGATCTTAATAGACACCTCACCAAAGAAGTTAAACGGATGACCAGCATATGTAAAATTGTTCAACATCATACATCATCAGGAAATGAAAATTAAAATAACTGAGGTATCACTACAAACCTAGTTGAATGGACAAAATCCAGAGCACTGACAACACCAGATGCTAGCAAGGATGTAGCACTGATTCTGTGCTAGTAGGAATATGATATTGTAAAGCTACTTTGGAAGATAGTTCAGCAGTTTCTTACAAAACAATAGTCTTGCCATAGAAACAAGCAACCACACTCATTGGTGTTTGCCTAAAGGAGTTGAAAACTTGTGTGTCCACATGAATACCTGTATATAGATATTTATAGCATTTATTAATAATTGTCAAAACGTGGAAGCCATCAGTTGAAATGGATGAATCAACTCTGATACATAGAAACAATAGAGTATTATTCAGCATTAAAAAGGAATAAGCTATGAATTCATGAAAAGACATTCAGTAACCTTAAATGCAGACTACCAAGTGAAAGAAGACAGTCTGAAAAGGCTACCTAGTGTATGATTCCCACTATATGACATCCTGGAGAAGGCCAAGCTGTGGAGACAGTAAAGAGATGGGTGGTTGTCATGGGTTGGTGGGGGCACTGTGGGGGGGGTGTGGGCTGCTGCAGGAATGAATAGGTAATGAACAGGAATTTTAGGGCAGTGAAAGTACTCTTTATGATACTATAATGATGGATACAATATCATTATACATTTGTTCAAACCATAGAATGTACAACACCGAGAATTAATCCTAATGTAAACTATGGGCTTTGGGTTAGTTATTATGATGTGTTGCTGTGGCTTCATCAATTGTAACAAAAATACCACTGTGTGTGTGTGGAGGGGGGTTGTTGATAAAGCGAGAGACTATGCATGTGTTGCATGAGCAGGGGGTATATGGGAAATCTTTGTACCTTCCGCTCAGTTTTACTGTGAACTTAATATGGATCTAAAAAAATTGTCATAAAAATGGAGCTTTATATTCAATGCTCATAATTTAATTTCACATTATTAAATTTATTGTCTAAGTGCTTTAAACACATGTTGGTTTTCAAAAGTTGTCAACCTAGTTCAGAATGTTACTGCTTAAGTAAAAAGGCCATTGACCTTTACATATTCCCCTTGGAAGGCAAAGACTTAGAAAATAAAAAGCAATTAAAAAATAAAATTGATGCATTTTTTTTTCTATCTATCTCTACTTCTTTGACAATTTTGTAAAATATTTTATTTTCTATGGTTTTGTAAGTTTATTACTAACTTGTTCCAAAAATTTCTCCCATTGTCTGAGTTAAATTAGTTCGGTTATTTTTATAGTTAGTTGATGAGGTAATCTTCCTTCTATTCTGACAAAGGCAATTTTCACATCTTCATTTGGCCTCAGAGATGAAACTGTTCTCATAGAGAATTAAAAATTGGGGGTTGAATAGGAAGCTAAAATGGCTTGACATATATATTTGATGACTCAACATAGAAGTGTTGAAATAATCTTGTCTTCTAATTTTCTTTTAAATGCATGGATTTGGATTCACAGTAAAAAGGAGAAAGGAAAGTTAGTATAGGCTTTTCCCTCATAGTTAAATAATGTATTTTTAAGGATAGTTCATAAGAAAATTTACATGAATATAACTTAAAATATTAAAAGAACAAGTGCACACATATGCAAGTAATATGGATAAATACATACTTAAAATATATACATACATGTGAAGATATGTATAGATATATTTAAATGCATACACATATTATTTAGATCCACATTTTAATAGACTTTACTAAATCTAGATCTATTTGGTGAGTCTGTGTTTCTCTAAGAGAGTAAATCACTATTCTTCAAGTTGTTTCTCTTCCTATGAGCCTAGCTGTTCGATACAGGAAGATCAGATTGTTGTTGAATGTGAAACAAATATGCTTAACACGACAATAACGTATTCTTACATTATTTCAGACCAAAGGTGATGATGAAAAAGGCTTACTGAAGCACACTGGAAGACCAAGGAGCTTACTGAACTAGCAAATATCTTGGTTTTTGGAGGCATGAGGCAGGTGTATCTGTCAGTGTCCACAGAAATTACTGTACTCAGACATTTTTCAGAACAGAAGATTAATACAGGGAATGATTATGAAAGAGGGAGAAAGAGGGCAAAGAGGGAAGACAGGAAAGCGAGTTTCTTAGCCTTTAATTATCATAACAATGGCTAAACACGCTTCTGTGTGGAAGAGGAAAAGCAAAATTGTGTCCTTAAAAAGACATGATGGCCACGCAGTTGGTAATGGGCAAGCCATTGCTCCTTCTATTTTGCAGGAAGTCTATACTCCCACTACCTTGCCAGTTTGCATATCAATACATGTTTGCTGGAGTTTTGTTCCTAGTTTTTTATCGCTAGTGTAGAGAAATGTAAGAAGAGTTGTTGATTTTTCAATGTGTTCAGCTTTTTATTTCTTTGGGCAAATGGGTAACTTCCAAGTTTCTTGCATGTGTAAATTGCTGTTTTTAAAAAAAATTTTATTCTGGATTTTTTAAAAAATCCAGAATGAAAATATTTTTTTTTCTAGAAAGGAATTTTGCTTGTTCCTTCATTTACCTGGGAGCACTGACAGTTTCCAGCCAGTTTATCTTTATGAATAAGGGTGTATATGTTCTTTAGGTCTCTAACTATATATTATCTCCAATTAGACCACTCACTTAGTTAAGGACCTAGATTTTACCTTCTATAGGTGCTCCAATTTATAGCTTGGAAAATCTCACAAGGTACAACCTAGATGTCTTATATTGGACTACTATTACAAAAAAAAAAATACCATAAACTGGGTGGCTTGCACAATAGAAATGTATTTTTCACAGTTCTGGAGACTGGAAAGTTCCAGGATCAAGGTCCTGACCAAATCAATTGTGGTGTATTCTCACATGGTATAGGGACGGGGGAGGATGGGAAAGTTTTCTGGTTTCCCTTCTTAGAAGGGCACTACTCCCATTGTGAGAGCTGCACCACAGTGACCTAATTATCTTCCAAAGGCCCCATTTCCAAATACTATCACACTGGGGATTAGGGTTTCAGGATGTAAGTTCTGGGAGGACACAAACACGAAGTCCATGGCACCAGGCTGAACTTCCCTTCTGGCCTCAGTGGTTGTAGCACCTACTTTATTGGCAGATCATTAATACATTCAAAGACACGTTAATAATGTTATTGAGTACTTTTAATTGTTTTTACGGGGATACACTTTGCAGAGCATGGTAAGAGATGGAGTGTGTAATAAAAAATAAGATGAAAGGAAAAATAAATAAAATAGTTCATAACAATTACATTAGAGAAATAAGCTATGTTTCAATTAGTAGATGAATGTTAATAAATAGATAAATACCAGGAAAATACTATGGGGCCCAGTATACTCAACAGATTTTCAAAAAGAATATATTAGTATATATGTATAAATCTAAAAAGATAATTTTTTGAGACAAAAGCAGGTTATAGAATAATGTGAAAGAGATACACAGACATAGATATATATATGAAATAATTCCACAAGGATGCATTCTAGTTGTTACTAGCAATTATTTGAAGAGAGGATGGTGTGGTCAGTAGTGGAAATATGAATTGAAGAGAAATTTTACATTTAAATTTACAGCCTTCTGAAATATTTACATTTTAGGGAGTATATGTCCATGTACTAGATTTTTAATAAAGTTTTCAGTAGTCTTAACAGAAGCTCATCTAACTACTAATGAGCATATTGTTTATATGAACCAATGTGGCCCTCTATAAGAGTTTATTTGTGATACTTATTGATACCTTTGTTTATTAAGTTAATGAAAGATTTTATGGAAGTAAAGGCTTCTATAAAAATAAATTTTATAACTTATAATCTGAAAGCAAAAGGAAACTATTAAACTGAAATAATACTCTTTTGATATAATTCTTTAATAACTCTAGTTCTTCACCTTGATTTGGCATTGTTTGAATCATCAGTACATTTTACATTTTCTATCTTTTCAGCTGCTGGAATTTGTTTTCTGTTAGAGTTAACTCTATTAAATCTTAATTCCTAGATTTTTAAAAATAAGTTTAAATTGGTTTTAATTCAGAGCAGAAACTTTCTTCTGTAGACACATGTGCAAGATTTGTTAAAAATAAATTACCAAATAACACACTTCAGAAAAAAATTTATCCCTGCCATAGTAGGATGTGATAACTATTTTAGCAGTCTTAAAGATAATTTATTTTTTAATTAAATATTTGAGTGATTTTATTTAAGGCAGTAATTGCATCCATAATGTTGAAGAGACTAAAATTTTGCTTTAATACCCTCTTTATTTTTCACAATGTACTATTCACCATGTGAATTACTGGCCTAGAAGATAATTATGACAAGCTATTTATGAATTTTTGCTTAATCTCTTGTCATGAGGATTCCATGCTAAAATAATATATATAGATATATATCAGAATGATATATACCTATAGTCCATTTTTAGAAAATACATCCAAGAGCTGTTTTATTCATGATTTGTTTTGTTTTCAGAAGCATTCTTCTCTTTAATGTATACAATGAATACAATCAACAACCTTTGCATCGCAGCCCTCACATCACAATGGCCCAATGCAAAGCTCTGACTGCATTGGCTTCCTTTTGCCCCTCAGTGAGGAGTCTGGCAGGGAGAGAAGAGCAAACATGAAGGCTTCAAGTTCTGCAAGAGCAAGTACATTTGTGAAAAGCAAATTATTCTGAATGCTACAAATTAGGTTGCTTTATGTCTGGAGCCTGAGGTACAAGAAGCAGTAGAAAGTCACACACTGAAAAGGTAGGTGGGAGCCAGCTCCCATCAGGTGGAAGCTTCATGATTTATGAGAATGGGTGATAGAGACAGAGAAGTGAATAGATAAATAGAGGAACAGAGATTAAAAGACATGATTATGTGTTCTATAAAACACAAAATTATATGTGATGCTTCATATATTAAGTAAATTTAACATTTTAATATATCTGTATTCTGACTTTTTATCACATGTATCTGTTTCCTTTGTTTGTTCGGTGTCTTACCTCCACACATTTGCAAATCTTTTGAAATAGCATAACAGTGTTTAATAGAACAAAATTAAAGTTCCACAAAATCCATACCAATTTACAAAACACTCAGGTGAATTTCTAATGAGGATTTAGGTTATTAATTAGGCACATTCACTAACATTCATTGAGGAGAACTGATAATAGGACTCCCAGTTTTAAATTTATCTTCCGAACCTCATCCTTCATTTATTCTTGCACATACCCATTGTGGTCTGGCAAAATTAGTGTGATAGACTGCATCATTAAGTGTTAATTATGCAGCATATATTATTATCAGTGGTGTAGGAATTTAAGGGTGATAGAAGAATTACCCTTGAGATAGTTTAGCTATTTTAAATGTGTGGGGAAAAAAACCCTCTGTATTCTATCGACTACTTAATATGTACATCAGAAAATTATTGCTAATGGGCAAATAAACTTACCAGAATAGTGTTTGTTGATACTCAAGTATATGCCTTGGACTCTAAACAGGAAAAATCTCTAATGTAAGTTTGTTATTGACAACTTCCCTAACTGTGTATCATTTACATTGTCCTGTTCTTCCAAATGGATGTTCTTCCTTCTATAAATCCTGCATGATATTGTTCAGGAACTGGTGCTTCCTTGTAGAAAGTTAAAAAGTAGGTAAATATCTCTTTCATAGGAATTTTGCAAAAAATACAGCAAATCTCTCCACCCTAAAGCCCTTGATTAATTCTATTTTCATGGACTCTTTCCAGGTCCATGTTTTACATTTTTATAGGTCAAGGATGGGCGGAGAGAGTCTTTCCTCTCTTTCCAGCTTCTATTTTATGTGCCTTCAATAATATATAATTATACTTTGTTTAAGTTAGATATTTTTATATTATTAGTAATTACAATTTGATTCCTTAGAGAGGACACCATCGTTGCTTTATTGGTCTATAATAACAACCCCTGCAAATCAAGGTTTTGCTAACAGTATATAAAATATTCATTGGTGGCTTATATATGATGGGTATATAATTTAATACACAAAATATATCTACATAGAGCATGTTATATGTTAATATATCAACAATAATGTCAGAGAAATACACTATTCTGAATAGTTTAATAGTTAAACCTTAGTTTACTTTGGAAATTGCTGTATTTCACTGATTCTAAGGTACATATTTTCCCATCCTGACATCTCTGAAATTGCAACGTGCCGTTTGAAGCATGACATCTTACACTTTTTTTCTTTTGCTCAGAAAGCAGTCTTAGCATAATGGCCATCGCCTGCTCATGAGCAGACTTGGCTGTGACTGATCCACGGTGGTGCATCTAGACTTCAACTCTCAGTGTTTCACGTTACACACTTGTCAAGGACTATTTGAGGAGGACTGTTTGAGGACCTGAATTCTGCTTGTTGCCTTAAAACCTTCCAATACACCTTCTGTGGAGATTTAGAAAGAGTCAGCCTCAAGACTGGTGAGACTGGTAGAATTAGTGGCAGAAGTTTGGAAGAAAAGCTCTCAGCCATTCTACTGAAACATCCTCTTAAGAAAGCCTGTGTCACTAACCCTCTTGTGGGCTTGGAGAATGATATTGGTACAGTAAACTTGGGTACGGACATCTCTAAGTCCAAAATGATATGGAAAATTTAGACTCAAAATCTGAGAGAATACTACATGCACTTTTATTTCACTTAAATTTTCCTGTTTATGATTGCACAGAAGTGATAGAGCTAAAATTAGATGTCTAAGTGAATCAAACACAGCTCTTCCAATAAGTATAAAATTAAGATTCTAATTGATAATAAAACCTTATATTATTTTTATTTGGCAGCTTTTAAATTTTTCATATTATATGTATATATGTATAAAATAATGGTGTATTATGAAATCAATGGCACCTTAAAACTAATGGAAAACTCTAATGGGATTTTTTTCATGGTAAATACAGTGGATATTATTACAACGATTTTTTTTATTGGGGGTTTTATGTGATCATCCCTATAAAGGTTAATTCTGGCTGTGCATACTGCCTCTTAGAGTATAAAAATTAGAGAACATAGGACTGAATATACAGTAACATAAGCCAAAAATTATTTCTTTTTACATTCCTGATATAAGCATTGATTTTTTTTTTTTGGCCTGACACTTAATTATAGGGGAAAATTCAACCTAACCAGTACACAAAACTTTATTCGTATTACTTTTATTTTTAATAAGAGATTTATTTTATTTTTCTAAATACTAATGTTTTATAAACTAAGTTAGAGACTTGCCATAGAACATATTTGACCTAATGTTATCATGATCTGCTGTAACGATTTACAGACACGGGTCCTTGGAAAAACAAGTTATTATAGATCAGTAGGTGATGTCCAATACCTAAGTCTCATAATCTTAACATTCCATTCCCATAAACCATATTCATTATTTAAACAAGCATAAACACTCGTAATGGGACACAGCACTTTTTGATGATGGCCTTGGTATGATCATTTACTAAATACATCTTTAAAGTGTATTTCATCAAAATAGAGGAGAGAAAATGCAGCTATTATGCCCTAATACAATGCTGTCTAATTTTTTCTCTGTATAAAATTATTGATTTTAGTTTACCGGAGTATCAGTTTGCCTAGCTCATAAATTCAACAGCTGACTGAGACCTAACAAATACTATTTTTCTTTAGGCTATTAGAAATGTGGGAGGGAAAATGGCACTGTCTCCATTACCTAAATAATTTGGACATACTTTGTGCAAACAGCTGTTACATTTATCTCACTACGGAGTTGTTATTCATATACAAATCTGTTGACTGAAGTGAGGCATGCACTTTTTGGTGGCAGGGATCTTTTGTTCCATCTTTACATCCATAGTACTGCTGGTGCCTCGTCAAGCTCATGGCTGATTGTTAGTGCTCAAGACAGAAGAAGGACTGTGAGCTACCTGAGGTTCAGGACCTATCTACCCTGTGTTTTTTGCTCAATAGGTACCTAGTAAATATCTTAAAAAAAAAAAAAGATTTTCTTTATTTATTTTTAGAGAGAGGGGAAGAGAAAGAGATGAAGAGAAACATCAGTGTGTGGTTGCCTCTCACGTGCCCCCAAATGGGGACCCGGCCCACAACACAGGCATGTGCCCTGAGTGGGAATCTAACCGGTGACCCTTTGGTTTGCAGGCCTGCATTCAATCCCCTGACCTATGCCAGCCAGGGCACCTAGTAAATATCTTAAATTAGGAAGCCCTTGAGGAAAAATAAGATTATTGAAGTTTCTCCAGATTGTGTGCATTTATGAAGCAAATGACAATGTAAAAGGAGAAAAGTTTTAGCTGCGTTTGTGCACCTGACCTTTGAGGAGCTGCCAAGTCACCCTTCCCCTCAAAGCCCCCCTGCCCTGCTCAGCTGCAGACAAAGCTGGCAAACAGGAAGGGAAGACCTCCTCCCTGACCCTGCTCACACAGACTCCAGGCCAGCTGCAGGCCTGGGACAGTCAGAGTTTCAACGGGTCTGCCAGGCAGGTTCATTCCACTTAAATGAATATTTATATACGTATCATTAAAAGGCTCTAATTCAATCTTTAATAATATTTTCTCTCTGACTCCACTCTGAAGTTAGGATTCTGGAATATGATTATCTATAAATGAAAAGCACTTTTTTTTTTTTTTTGGTTGAGTATTCATATCCTTAGGGCTGACTGCACATTTTCGTGTCCTACAATTACGATTTAGAACCATGTCTCTGGCTACGGATTAATACGGCTGGAATTCTACCTAGAATTATGAGTTCAATGTACTGAATATAAATTGTATCTCCATGATATCAGAGACTCGGAGTTGAATAAAGGGACATGACTTTCTTCACACGGATCAGGATATTATTTTATAGAGGGCAAAATTTATTTTTAAAACTTCAGCCTCTGATCTACACTCTTGTATTTCTATAATTTTGCCTCTTTCAGGTCAGGTTCCATGACCTACCCCCCACCTTTTGCACATGTTTTCCTCTCTCTTCAAGCTCTAAGATCTTTCTTTCATCCTCTATGGCCCAGCAGTGTGAATTTTTAAATGATTTATACTCCAAAGGTTTCAGGAGCTGATTATTTTAAGAAAGGAGGAACTTGGAAAATATAGCCATTTCCATGGAGTACAGCTATGTAAAATAACAAAGTTTAGGCTTCTAAAGAGTATCTTTTTTTTTTTTGTAATCTCTGGGTAGGAATCTCCTGTCTATAACATGCCTTGAGGCAGTTATCCTAACAGATGTTTCCATAGACAGTGGCCAGTGAAAAAGTATTCCGTGCTCTCAATGGATACCTTAGATAGTAACATAAGAGCAGAATAAATGGCATTTATCTTAAGTAACAATGGAAGAGACAGAATTGAAACAAAAGGAAAAATGAGAAAAACTCATTGCCAGCTAATTTGGGCAATTTTTTCTCTCTCCCTTCTTTTTCTTCTTTAAACATCCAAAGAACTATAGAAAAAAAAAACATTAGACATTATATCTATTTTTTTAAGATGAGAAAACGGGCTCAGATTGTTAAGTAGCTCATCCAAGCTTTTACAGCTTGTAAGTAGCATTAATGAGCTAGGTACTCAAGATTGTTACTTCAAACAGAAGATGCTAAAGAGAGAGAATACAGGAAGCATTTGACAGCTTGAACTATCAAACAAGAAACATTAAGATAATAATGATGGCAAAGACACTCACTTACGTAAGAGTTTGGAACGAAGAAGAAGGGGTGAATAGACTGTGAGCTAGGAATTTGATTCCGGTAATGACAACATGTGACCCTTGATATGTTTCTCATTTCAAATGTTTCCCACTATTGTGCTATAATGGGAAAACTAGGCATTAAATTGGAAATGCATCTATTTTTCCAACATTCTGTGTAAGTCTCATCAAAGTGACATATTGATTGGGAAGGAAGAAATCTAGGTACTAAGAGATGGAGTGCTCAGGTGGGAAGCTTCACTCATGAATGTTGGTATATCTGGATTCAGAGCTTAAATCTGTCACTTACCCTTTGAGCTTTCAGGACCTTTGATTCCTCATTTACAGTACAGGCAGTGGAACAAAATGGCTTTGTTAATACAAAGCCAACATATTAATATCCTTAACTGCTTTGTTTTTGCCAACAACCATAGATCTGTACTTTTGATGTTTTGTAAACTATGAAGTGTTTGTATGTTTCACATACAAATTATGTCTCTAAAGACAAAATAAGTACTACTTACAACAATAATGCTTATAAGAGCCACCGAACTGAAGAGCTTGGTAACAATTTTGATTTCTTGGCCCTATGTATGCCATCCCACACGCTCGTAAGTTCTGATTCATCAGTGTATGTATAATATGGTTCAACAGTCTCATTGCACCCCAAGTACACCAAGTCATATATTGGTTATTATAATTAAAGAACAATTTGGGACCTTAATTTCTTTCACACATAGCAGCTACTCAATAAATTCTCATAATCATAAATGGAAAAAATAAACTAAATAATCATTGAACAAGTGAATGTCTACATCATCTTATCTGGGTGTTAAACTCTATCATCAGATCATAAGTTATAAATAGTCTTTTTTTACTACTTGCAATTACAGAAGTAGAGATCTGTTTGTTTTCAAGGGACCATTATTGGATTAATGGGGCCTATGGATCACATTATGTTATTCCTGATTGTTATAGACCAGAGTTCCTGATATTTAGTATCTTCTCTTTTAGGTGTCAATTAAATCCATAGCCCTTAACTATCACCTCTCTATATAGGAAAGCAGATATAAAGTAATTCCAATTACCATATAATAACAATTTCCTTGTTTCCCATTATTCCCTCTTTCCAGCACCTGTGCTAGCAATTTTTGAAAATTCTAGCCATGTCCTCATCACCATTCCACATAATTTAATCATCACATTGAGTTTTACTAGAGGAAATTTGTATCAATGAAGAATAAGCATAATTTACATTTATTTGTGTTATGTATTTCAAGTTCATAGAATTGGCTTGAAATGGTTTAATTATATTGTATTATTTTTTCTATTAATATTTAATAATGGAGTTATTAGCTAATAATGAGTGGATAAGTCTAATGTGAGTCAATGGAGGCCAGAATTGAATTATTGGACTATACATTAAAATGTAAGTAAACTGTTCAAAGGATTCAACGTCAAATTGTAAAAGGTAGACATTGGTTGAAAATAAAAGAAGACCTGATTTATCTTGTTAGATATAAACAAAAGTATACTTTGAGTCCTATTTAAAAAACTAATTCCTTTTCTTCTGGTTCTAAGTAATATTTCTTTGTTGGAAAATTGGGGAAAATTAATAAGAATAACATAGCGATAGCACATTATCCACAATCTCATTGCTTAGTTATAACAATGAAACTTTTGGTGTAATATCTCTAACTCTCAGCAACTTAAATGTATTAAAAGCACATGTTTTTTAATAAGCTTTTTTCACTTACTAGTCTATTTTTTAGCAATTTTTTATTTCATTGAGCATTATTAGAAAACAGTCAAATTACTGTATATTACTCTGTTATACAAGTGTATTATTTAGTTGCCCCAAACTATTATATACTTAGGTTATATTTTTCCCTAATACAAAGATATACTCATACATGAATCATTGGGTGCACTTCTGATTATTTAATTAAAATAAGTTCTAGGAAGTGGAATTCCTGGGTCATTTTGGCTAATTGCTCTTTAGAAAACTCTTTTATCAATTTATATCCTTTCCAGTATTGTTTGAAAGTATTCATCTTCCCAAAACATCATCCACTTAGGACAAGTATAAAATAGTATGTGATTGATTCATTTTCTTTCTTTATTTTTTATTACTAATAAGGTTTGAATAAATGAAGCTTTAATTTCCCATTCAGTGTATTTTTTTCTGGAGTTGGGAGGGCTGGAGGGGCAGTGTGGGGAAACTTTAATGGAAAAATTTATCCCAAGTAAGCTTTTCATGGAGCATAAGTGACCAGATTAACTGTGGGGTTTCTGAAAAACCTGAGATATTTAAATACAATTAATCACTTGACCGTTGTAGTACTGACCAGAGAATACGGAGAAAAACAAATAAGAAATTGTAAAGAAAAGAAGGAGTCCATCTTAAAAGTTCAATCCATTTGAGATCACCAGAAAGGAGACCATAATGGTTACTTAAGACCAAGGATTTTATAATCCTGAAGTTTTGAGTTAAAATCCCAGCTCTGCCATTTATTGAGCTCTGTGGTTTTGACCAAACTATGTTTCTTCACCATAAAGTGAGAATAAAAGGGCAATTTCAGAGAGTTGTTGTGAACATGAAATAAGAATTTTAAAATTCATATCACAACTCTGAAGAGAAAAGATGCTTAGTACGTGGTAGCATGAGTAATAGCAGTGCAAGTTGTTACTGCTGTGGATCGCTGCTGCTGTCCCCACAGAGGGCAGACTGACACAGAGATGAGGCTGACAGGGGCCTTTGTGAACCCATGTATGTGGGCTGGGAAAATTCCATGAGGGTATGTATTCCTTTAAAAACATCACCAGCTGCCTACCCCCCACCCCCCAAAATGAACCACTTAACATTATTGCCTAAAAGTCTTCCTTAAGTGATTTGTCCACTTACATTAAACATTTTCTATTTTAGGATTGAAAAATCTAGAAAGATGGGGCTCATTCTTGAAAATTAAGCATATATACTTTGATGTGAATTACTTGATCAGATTCTGAGTGCAAATTTTAATAAAGAGACACTTGAGAGCTCTGGATGCCTTCAGGGGTCAGTGAAGAATTATATATTTTAGAGTATCCTTGATTTGGGAAAGTGACAAACCTTTGGAAGCCACGTAGTATAAAAATGGTTAGGAAGGAAACTTTATTGGAATAAAGAATCTGTTGGTTAAGAGTGAAGTACAGTGAATGGATTCAGTAAAATGATTTACAGAGAAAAATGTGTACATTGTGGCCTCTTGAATGAATTCGGTAGAATGGATATTGTGTGGAAACAGACAATGTAACTGTGGTGAGTCAGGAATACAAGTAGAGCTCAAGACAATGAAGCAGAGGTACTAGCTGCACCTAGATATGGTCAATTCTTGTCATTGAGCCTAGGACTTCCTCTTCTTGATAGTTATTTTAATAGTAAAACCATATGGAAGCATATATTATGTGACTGAGGAATATGTGGTCTGGGAAACTGCATTACAGACAAAGGGTAAGATCAGTAGTGTGTGAATTCAGATGGCAATAAAATACATTTTTATAAGATAGCAAGATCCAGAATTTCTTGGGGATGTTGCAGATAAGTCATCCATCCGTCTTTCAACATGGAGCCAATGAAAATAAATTAGGCAGACCTATGGTATCTCTCCTTTCCTTTACCTGCTCTACTAGAGGTACCACTCAGAATCCCTGAAACAGCAGACACGGAGCTCCTCCTCCTAGTGGCTTGTGTGGATACCAGGTTTGTGTTTTTGGTCATGTGGCATCTTGTGTCAATACCTGTTTCCCATTTACTTGCAATCCCCGTGGAAGTAGCGACATACCCAATAGGTGTGTGAATATTCAGAAGTGGGACCCACAGCAAGAATATCTCCAGAAGGATGGTGGAAACTTTCTTTCACTTTAGTGAGCCACCACTGGGCTCCAGGCTTATCATTTTTCTGTCCCAGAGTACATTTTCCAATCATTGCTGAAGTTGAACTTAGATCGCATTTGGTGACTATTCAAATACCTCATTAGACTCACTGCCTCTATTTACTGTAGGAGACTGGGAACAGTAGAAACAGCAAGTGACAAATGGTGCTTTGAAGAATCAGGTCACAATTAGGTTTTCTATGAGGCTGATCTTAGTCTAGCCGCTTTCTGTTACTCAATGAATAATGATAACCCAATTCATTTAAATACTGTTATTCAGATCACTTCCTGCAATAATACATTTTAAAAGTCTGATACTAAAGTCTCAAGATTTGTTATTAGTGAGAAAGTTCAGTCTTAACAGGCAGCCACCTCTTGATTATCCAAGAACTCATTGCTGTATTTTCATAGTGGCTTTCCAACCCTCTGTTTTTCCTCCTTGTCCTTCATATCGCTTGCCTCAAGCTATTTCATTCCTGATTTGCACTTTCACTAGCAGATGGATCGGTAGAGAAATTGAATTCAAATAATTCATTTTTATTGCTTATAGAGGAGAGTTGATAGGAAGAAAGCGGAAATGACAGAAATGAGATTTTAAATCTGTTCTCAAAATTTCATTTAATTCAACCATGTTTATTGATTGTCTACTGTGTAATAGGTATGGTAGAGGATAAAGAGAACATAAAACATGGCCCCTGCCCTCCAAGATATTTTAATCTCAAAAAAGAAAAAGTGCTATGTACAAACTGTGCTATATTAATACCCCACTAAATTAGGCTGGTATAATATAGGCACAGACTTTACTAACAGGAAGTTGTAAGTGTCAGATAGGTGGCATAGAAAATAAACAATGGAAAGATTCATTTTAGAGAGTGACCAGTTTAGAGGATGTGTAATCAGGAAAAAATTACTGAAGAGCGAACATTTGTCATAAGTTAGATTTGTAAGAATATAATACTTATGTTTACTTCAAATTCTGAGATGATTATATGTTGATTATATAACATTGGAAAGTAAGAAAAGAATAAAGAGGAAAAATCAAAATCACTCATATTTCCAATACCTAAGAAGATACCCACTACTGATTTTTTGCAAAATAGTGTTGTAAGCAATTTGTCCCTGTTATGAGCAAGTACCTTTGTATTTGTATTGTTAGTCAAAGTCCTGAGAGGAAACAGATGTCATGATCAAGTGATATGAGTGGTAAAAGGTAGGGGCAGCACAGGGGTGGCGCAGTACCCAGGGCTAGTAGTAGTAAAGGAGCTGAGGGGTAACAAGAGAGTGTGGTCATGAAAGCCTAGGAAGAGAGTGAGTAGAGCAAAATTGGACTTCAGAGAAGTTGTGTCCTTCATTCACGAGACTCAGGTAGCTCATGCAACTTGGAAGGGAATCAAGAGAACAAATTCATGATGTCTTTCTCTCCCCTACATCTCAGATCCTATACTGGGGCTTCCCATTGTATGCACCTAGTCTCTGTTTTCCGCAGAGGCTAGGAGGACTCATTGACTAATGCATGTACATCAGTTTTGGGGGGCATAAGGCAAGGTGGAGAAGTATCATGGGTAAACCTGAAAGGGCTGATGAACATATCTTCCAAAATTGGATGAATCTGTACATACACAGCTTTGTAACCCATACATTTTGACTGGTATACATGTTATTAACTACTCACCTATGATGATGTTTTTAATCATTGCATGTTACTCCATAAAATAGATGAGTATAAATTATTCAATGAATGCCCTACCATATAGTAATGAGGAAGCATCAAATTGTTTCACTATAAAAATGAATGATACAATATGTGTATGTATATTTGTTTATTTAGCTCCATACATATATTTTATATTCTTAAGATTAATTCCAAAAAGTGGGGTTGTTGAGTGAAAGGGTATGCTTTTGTTAATGACTTTTAATGTATGTTGCAAAATTATCTTCCAGAAGACTCTACCAATGTATTAGACTTTGTTTTTAATAGATTTTAGCTATTTACTTTTAGAGAGAGGGGAAGGGAGGGAGAAAGAAAGGATGAGATATAGAGGTGTGTGAGAAACATAGATTAGTTGCCTGCTGCATGCCCCTAACTGGGAACCTGGCCCACAACCCAGGCATGTGTCCTGCCTGGAAATTGAACAGGCAACCTTTCGGTTTGAAGGCTGTTGCTCAACCCATGAGCCACACCAGCCAGGGAGCAGGTAAACTTTTAATGAGTAAGATTTTGATCTTTGGAAATGGATGGACTGTTAATAGATGCAAATTTGGAGGAACTTCCCGGTGAGCACCATGAAAAAGGGAATCACTGACAAGGCACATGTTATATTCAACAATGGTTAACTGATCTACTTCGGCCTTAATAGTAACACAGTGTAATGGTCCATTCATACTCACAGTGTTGGAAAGCCCTATTAACCAGACTGACTGGAACTTTACAAAAGGCAGCCTGGCTCAGCAGAGCTTCAGGAAAAAATGCACTGGATTATTGCAGGTAGGTTCAAGATTGAAACTCGTGAAATGGGACAAGTATAAGCTCCAAGTAAAAAAGAATATATACCTGGTAGAATTATGCTGGATAAGCTCAGGGCAGCTTAGCACAAGACAAAAGAGCCTAGGGGGCAATTTGACAAATTCTACTTTAAGTTGTGGGTCTACCCTTTACCAACTATGTGACTTTGGGCAAGTGACATAAAGTCTCATGGTTTGGGGTTTAGAGACTTTGTGTTATAAGTGCAGTTGACCCCTGAACAACACGGTTGTTGGCAGCACCAAACACCTGCACATTCAGAAATCTGCAAAAACTTTTGACTCCCCCAAAACTTAATTATTAATAGTCTCCTGTTGACTCAAAACCTTGCTGATAATATAAACAGTCAATTAACACATACTTTGTATGTCATATGTATTACATACTGTCTTCTTACAATAAAGTAAGCTAGAGAAAACAACATGTTAACAAAATCATAAAGAAAAGAAGGTGCATCTATGGTATCTATTGAAAAAATACATGTACAATATAAGTAGACAAGCACATTACAAATTCCTGTTGTTCAAGAGTCAAATCATTCAGCACAGGATCTGGTACCTGGTAGGGACTCGACAGCTGGCCACTACTAAGGATGAGTCAAGGAGAGTAATCAGTCACTGTCTCTTGTCCTCTGCTGTATTGGACACTGACCCATTCAGTGGGGGAAGGCAGCGTGTTGACAAACGAGTATTGCGGGTGTTAAGGACGTTCTTCTTAACGGTTAACAAACCAAAATAAAAGGTGTCCAGATAGGAAAATAAAATAAAAGCAGATGATCTTAATAAAAGTCTATGGGGAAAAAATTCAGTTTTTAAAAACACTTTGGAGCCTGTTACCTTTTGCCTTTAAGCACTGGTAGAGGAATGGTAGTCATAAGTTAGCAGGAAACCTCTGAAATATTGTACTACGCATGAGTATATGTCTTCTGTGTTGCCTGCCTAGATTTCATTTACCCTCCTTTGGGCAAAATGACTACAGTTTCCCTCTAAAAAAAAAAAAACAACCCTCTAGTTTTCAGTTCATGAGATTTGTGCGGCCCTCAAAGATGGAAGCTTGTAATTCAGGTCTGCCTGTTCAGAGCTCAGGACCTCCCTAACCTCAGTAATTGGTTCAGGGATGATGTGACCGAAGCCAATCCAATCAGAGTGAAACCTGGGATTTCATGGAGCTTTTGCTAAGAACTCACTTTCTTTCCCCCATTGGACTTAGGCATATAAGGGTGAAAACCCAAAGCTGTTGGTACCTGTCTTGCCGTCATGAGGTGGCTAAATAGAGAAGCCAATATGGAGACGGGCTGCTGTTGAGAGATAGAAAGCGTGCAACCAGCTCTTGGTGCTCCCTTGGTATGCAGGATCCGACTATACCCGGAGTGAATCTCTTGGACTTTACAGTTCCAGGAGACAGTAATTTCTCTTTTTTAGTTTCAGTTGGTTTGATTTAGGATTTTCTGTCATTTGTAACTAAAATAGAGCAGGCTGATACATACACTTAGTTCAGTAGTTTATTTTTCTGTACAATGGGAGGTCATGAGTAGGATTTACTCCTTCCCAGTTCTCATGATTGTACTAACATTTTAATTTCATGCTATTCAACAGGGTTTGAGAACTAATAGGCTCAAACATGCTGGAGGTTAACACACTGTGTCTTTGAACTTGAAAAATATATATATTTTATGCAATAGAAACTTCAGCTGAAAATCCTCTCATCACTAAACATTGAACTTTTAAAATAAGTAAATATTGCCCTGGCCCGTGTGGCTCAGTGGTTGAGTGCCGGCCTGCGCAAATCAAAGGGTGACCAGTTAGATTCCCAGTCAGGGCACATGCCTGGGTTGTGTGCCAGGTCGCCAGTAGGGGGTGTACAAGAGGCAACCACGCATTGATGTTTCTCTCCCTCTCTCCCTCCCTTCCCTTCTCGCTAAAAATAAATAAATAAAATCTTAAAAAAATAAAATAATAAAATAAGTGAATATCGAAATAAAGTCAACATGTGAGAAGTGCAGTGGAATCTCTCCATTTTATTAGAATAGAATCTTCTAAAAGTAGGAAACACGTAGTTGTTGGCCTTTCTTTTATTTCCCCAAAGTTGGGGTTGTCCGGCTTCGTGCACAATAAATCATTTGTGTCTTTCTCTGTAGTCTTCTCATTCAGGATGAAAGCGGCACATGTAACTGCCAGCCCCAGTCCACTCGCTGATTTCCTCCCTGCTTTCATCTCAGCAGTTGCTAATGTCACAAATAGGCAGCCTTTGAAGTCAGGGGGAGGGAACAAGAGCAGCACAACTCCTTAACTGTACAGACACCAGAAAACGTCTTCAGAAACCGCAATTTCAGCATCAAGTTCGGTTCAGGAGCCCTTGCTTGAGGTGATAGAGGTAATCCCTGACAAGTGATATGTAAGACTATTTCTTTCCTGTTTCTCTTAGTCCCAGGTGTGAATAGAAACCTTGTCCCTGTGTATTCTTGGAGTAAAGTTAAAGAAAATGAGGGATAGAGAATCTGGCCCCCTTGGAGACATCCTGTCCCCTGTGGCTGGTCTTATCCCTGCGGTCCTTAGGTGCAGCTTAAGGGAACAGGAAAGATGGAAACCAAATGTGTTTTGAAATTGAGAAGAAAGGAGGAAGGGTTGAGTTTTCCTTTTTTCTCTTATATACTTGCCTTTCCATCTATGTCCTGCTCTAGAGATTGGGACATGACCAGACATTTGAGTGGTTTATGGGTTGCTTGGAACTCTGGGTAAAGTGCATATACAAGTCTTCTGCATTTTTGTTTATTTCCTCTGTGTTAGGTACCTGGGCATAAACCCTAAACCACATGCAGTGTGGACAGGGAGAGGGAAGCAGAGGTCTTAACAAATAAATTATCTCAGGCCTTTCTCCATCCCCCTATTCCTCCCATTCTCCTTCCATGCATCAAAAGACTTGGGGCGGAGGGCGGTGTGGAGAATTTCTTCTGAAAAGTGCCGTTGTCCACACACTCTAAGGACTCCAGTGCATGAAATCTAATTCCATAGTTCATCATTTTCCTCCTTTACTTTTCTCTTTCTTGGCTGTATGTTTAAATTTTCCATTTTCTTCTTTTCATTCTGTTTCTCCCATTCTCTGTCCTTATTTTTCAGTAGCTTGTTCAAACTTACCTCCAAACAGCTTCACATAATGTCTCTTCTCTCTCTCACCATACCTGTACTTCTAGCTGCCCTCTTTAGAAACCTTCTTTTCTGAAATTCTCCTGAGTCCTCAGGCTCCGGGCAAGGCTGCCCAGGGTGCCTGGAAAGCTGCTTGAGAGAAATGCCTTGGAAACTTTAATGGGACAGTAACATTCCAAGCTCTGCATGAATGGCCTACAATCTGCAATGTTCTTTGGCAAGAGATTTTTCCAGAGGCCCATTCATAATACTTGCATACCAGAACTTGGGATTTCCAGATGCGATGTTAGGGCTGTGGGCAGTCAGTGTGCCTTCAAAAGCAAATCGCAACCTCAGTTTCTCATATTAATGAAAAAAAAGCCATTCCCATGACTCCCCCCCACCTTCTTCTTCCAATGTGTGGCTCATATTTAGACAAAAATCATCCAGGCACTAACAGTACAATTATTTCCCAGTAGTAAAGGTGGTGGGTTCCATGAACTTAATCTAGCATCCATTCATCCTCTGACAGAGGCTCACGTGTCCTGTTCATTTCTGCTTTAAATATGTAGATGTTACTTAAAATGTATTTGCATGTTTACAAGGAAAGCTGTTTCTCTGCCTTTCTTCTGATTCCCAACATGGGTAGGTGTGATTTAACTATTTCTCACAGTCCTGGCAAAGGGTCTGGTCAATTTCTAAGGTAAAAAGTGTTCCGGAAAAGAAACTATTAGGAACATAAACTCCGATGTGGAGGATGTAGCCAGGTGGGCTTCTGGAATGGGCCACAGGCAGCAGGCCCTGGAGCTGGTGGAAAGGTGACATAATATAGGAACGTGAGATTCCTATTTCAGCCCTGCAAACTCTCAGCTCTGCGAGCCTTGGAAAGTTACTGATAGAATCTGAACCTCAATTTCTCATGTGTAAAATGTCATCTGGGAATAATGCTATCCTGCAAATCTGTTGTTAGGATTAGATAAACATAATGTTTATAAAGTACCCAGCACATTTGTATTTAAACTTCCATGAAACTTACTATTAATCCATGCCAGACCAGGTTCTGAGTACTTTGCAAATACTTACTGCTCCATTCTTCATAACAGTCCTGTGAGATGGCCCTATTTTTATGATCATTCCCATTTTCCAGAGGAGAAAAATGAGCTTCAGAGAGGCGAGCTAATTTGGTTAAGGTCACACAGCTGGTGACAGAACTGGGATCCCAACCCCAGCGTTTAGTCACCCAAGCCCTGCATGCAGCCACAGTACAGTGCATTCTGGGTAGCACGGTACTCCATGAATGTTGACACTTGTTCCTGTTTGTTACCCATTCTGTGTTTCATGATTCCATTACCTCTTCTAGTTTTGTCACACGGACATTGCTATTTGACCTGTAATGTGACTGCCTTGACGTTGGGCTACTGTTAATGTTCCCGTGTTCTTAACTATTTCCCTCCCCATTCATCCCTCCATTCATCAGCATTTTCATCTCTCAGTCCTCCAACAACCTTCCGCTCTCCTGGGCCAACACATATTTTACAATACTGTGTGGTTCATCTTTATAGTTCTTCTTCCTGAGTTAGAACTCAATAAATTACTAAAGCATAAACTGCAGCCCACAGTAAATATAGGAAAATTTGTATTTGGGTTTAAGTGAATTCTTTTCTACAGCTACACTCTTGGCTGGTACCTACATAACCTGATTTACTGTAAAATCTTCCTCGTCTTGATCTTCAAGCTGATAACCTCACCCCACCAAATACCTGGCTAGATACTAGTCTTCCTACTTTATTCCCTTAACTCAGTGCCCATTTTGGAACACAAAATGGTAGGTTCATTTGGCTGCCAGAATGTAATGTTGGACCTGTTTTTGAAAATGGAATGAGAATCTCTTTCTTTAGAGTTGGCCGGAGGCCCCACCACTCCCTATTGTCTCCCTCTCCACCACCACATTCCCAACCTCAGGTTACCAGCCTGGCCGTGTGCAATGAGTGCTTCAGCATTTGATTTCCAGATATCCAGACGTTACTGAGTTTCAGTCAGGTTCACGTCTCTTCCCTTGGTTGCAACTTTGCTTTTTCTTTGTATTTCACTTGTTTTGACTCTACCATTAGTTCCAGTCCCAGGTCTAAATTGACTCTGTTTTTCCCCTCTCTGCTTGTGAGATTCCAGTCTGGTGTTGCTCTGTCTCTGCCGGGTCCTAGTTCCTCAATGGCTGTCGGACTGGACCCACACTTGGGCCTTGTGCCTACTGCATCCCTCTGCCGTTTCTGGGCTAGACGGACATGCAGCTGCATGTCTGCTTCTTCTTCGGGCCACTTGCTGATTCATGGCCTTTGTATGCACTCAACATCTATACTCCTAGTGCCCAAAGGACTGTTCCTTCTTTTCAATGTCGTCAACTTTTTGTGACACTTGAATTAATCTTTAGGAACTACACAAGCAAAACCAATGAGAGTCCCTGCTAAATGCCTATCTCTCTTTGTACTTTGGAACAGGTAATGTGTACGCTTCCTCTTACCAAGCATTCACTGAATTCCTGTTTTTCCAGAGTGCTGTTTAGAATGTTGTGGTAGAAACACCATCATTTCCTTCTTACGACAGTTTACTGCATATATGCAGAAGCTGGCCAAAAACACCCTGCCTGGGCTTTTGGCTGAGCCCTAACACATGCAACTTGTACAAAAGAAGCTATTAGTCCAGCGCCAGATGTACATCCCCAAATCTCCCAGGGAATATATGTAAATTCCAAAAAGAAATTGGAGCTTGCACACTAATGCTGAAATTTTGATTATTAATCCTGACAACGGTGGCCTGAAAGTCTCACTAATTCTGGTATCTAACTCGACATATGCCACGCAGTTTCAAAAGACTAATCCCCAATAAATAATAGGATGTTCTCCGTTGACTGTACATTGTGGTCAGCAGAGATGTTTTACACCAGTGCCCAACAGACAGGTCCTTAATGGGTGTCACTTCTGTTTTAAGCTGCAGACAGTGGGAGTAGGTAGATGTACACATCTGAAAGACAGCTGAAGGTTTTCCTCCAATGCCAGAGGCTTTGCTGCTGCAGCGGAGCCAGATTGGAGATATCTAGACTCTTTGTGAGCCTGCTCCAGACTCACATATTTATTCTCAGAAAGGAAGACTTGCATGATGTTAGGTCAGCGATGTTTACCTTGCAGTGTTTTCCAGCCGAAAATTACAAGGGAATGAATTAAGTTTGCTGAGAAAACTACAGAGAAATCCACCTTTCTTCAAAGGCAAAGTCTTGATAATATCTTTGCAGATTGGGAAAACTGGCTATTTGCTTATTTACTCTGGTTTCATGAAATGAATGATGCATCTGAAAAGATAAATACTGATGGGAGCATTCTTTCTATTTTGATTTTCTTTTAGTTTATGAGGATCAGGCTTTATTTATAGAGGATTATTTGGCCCGATTCTGTTGGTACAACACACCAATCTTTTGAGGTGGTTTTGAGAAAAAAAACAGACTTTTCAAGTCTGCGAACAGATGGAGCTCTAAACTCATTGCATTTCACAACAGAAACACGTGTTACTATCTGCCAGTCTGTTTTCATTGCGTGTGAGGTTTTCTATTCTCCAGTCAGCAGAGTTTTTAAACTTCTATGGGTATACAAGCTTTGAAGTGAATGCGCTACGCAGTTCTAGAATTTAGGGAAATGCAGACCTAGCTCTGCTCTTTAATAGTTCTTGGCAATTCTTAATTACCTTTGGGAAGTATAACCATTTAAATATGTCATATGAGACAGGCTCTGTAGAATTTTGGTCACAAGGTATTAACATGCATAAGTCTACAAGAATTTGAAGTCAGATGCTTTGAAAAAACCAAATAAAATAATTGATTTAAACACTAAAATTTTCCATTCCCATAGCTGGCTAAAATCCACCAAATGAGAACTAGTCGGTTATATATGAGGACACCATGCATACTGTGTATGTTTCACAGCCTGAGCTGGTATTCGTGAACTCCTCAGCATTTTGGTTGTGTAGTTATTTATGCTGAACCTTCACAGAGCAATCTCGGAGTATGGAGTTTGAAATCATCTCCCTCCCCCTCTGTCTCTCTCTCTCCCCCTCCCTCTTTTTCCCCCTCTTCTTTTTTTTCTTGTTCCCCCCCCTCAAGTGATATAAACAATAAAGGGCCAAATTTAATAAAACTTAAGTGTTGCCTTTACCAAAGAGCATGAAATTTTTTGTCTCAGTTTTTCACGGGCCAGGTTAACTACACGGAACCTAAAACTTCCCGATGTTAAATCGTTAAATTACTTAACTTAAAATCATTTAACTTAATTAAATGACTCATTGAATGTTTACTTTGACTAGCCAAATCCTTACCCTATATAAAACAGTTCAACTTATGTACATACAATGGACTCAAAATCTTTTTAGAATGTATCTTTTCTATAAGCGTATGCTTCTTAGCTAGTCCTCAAATATTGACTGGTAAAGTCTTAGAGATGGTACTTGGTATGGGTTTAACTACAATACTGTAAATTATTATTAACAGAGGATAAACTAAAGGATATCTGTCATTGGGTGTATCTGAAACCGCAGGCAAAATAGTATTTGGAATAGTTACATGTTGGCATAAATATTTTGGAATGTTCAAGGTGTTAATGAGCTTTTTTCGTTTCTCAATCCCAAGATTGTAGTTTCCAGATCCAGCCTCCTGATTGTGTCGTTCCATCCCTGCTCCCCTTTGTACTGCCCATGGAAGGCTCCAGATGCCACCTGTGACCTGAAAAGCTTCATCTGCATATTTTTCATGAAATTTGTGGCACTATTGGTGGGAGGAGGAGACTCAGGAAGAATTTTAGCTTTTAGGTCTCAGCCAAATAAATAAATCTTCCTACATTTTTCTTTCTCAGGACTTGGACAAACTGGCATTGCGTGTGTGTGTATGTGTGTTTAAATAGAGTGGGCCATGACTAAACTTGATTGCACTGATTAGCTAGGTCTCAGAGAAAGTGCCAGTTAAGCGTTATGTAAAAGTGTTCGTGTTCAGGGGTGGAAGACTAGAAGTTATAGTCTTTGGTGCCAACTAGAGTTGGGTCTTTGGTGCCTCCCTCTGTGAGGTGCGAAAAGGAAGAAGAGATGGCTTTAGACCAGTGATTCTCACAGTGTGGTCCTTGCATCAGAAGCAGGAGCATCATCTGGGAACTTGGTAGAAAATGCAAATATCAGGGCCTTTCCCTGACTGATTCTAAAGGAAGAGGAACAAGAGCTTGAAGGAGATGCCTTCCCGCAGACGGGCCCTCAGTATCCCTGAGCAGATGGCTGCCTACTCAACAGGTTGTCTGGGATTGGAAGAAATATTGTCAAGTTGTATCTCTGCCTCTTACCTGGTTTGGAAGGACTCTATTCCCATTTAGCCATCCTAATTGAAAATAATTACTCAAAAGTTAACAGCCCTCTCCCTCTGTAAATTTATACTGTGGCTCAGTTAATGCAAACCAATCTCATCCTATTTTTAGAACTTAAAAAATGGAACATAGCTTAATATCCAGTCCCTTTCCCTTGGACATTTGAAGTGCATTTTTTAAAGAGACCATTTGCCTTTTACACTTCATGCATCTTCATGCAATTTTTCCCCCACTACAGTTCATTTTTAAAGGACATTTCCCAATACACGTGACTCTATAGGAATTAATCAAGTTCTCCAATTGGAAGCATGTTGAAGCAAAGTCCCCCTTTTGCAGGAGGATAGAAAATGATAGTCCTTTGGGTACAAAATTAGTTCCTCTTAATCTTCCCCCAAGGTATACCATTTTGCACTCCAACTTGTATGTCCTGTAAACCTTAAGGAATTGTACTGTCTTTGAACATGATCTCACAAATCTCCTCTAATTAATTTAATCCCTATAGACATATGCTTGTTGATCAGTATAAATCAAGGCCAAAAATACAAGTACTGCTTGGAAAGCGCTGCTTTTGGGAAGAAGACTCTTGATCTGAGTTGTTTAAAAGTCATGCAGCAAAGACACTTAAAGAGGCTTTGTCTCCATCCCTCCCCCATTTTATAGGGGCAGCGAGCAGACACAATACTCTTTATGAATGTGCTCATTCCTTCTAACTTCCTTCTCCCAACTGCTTATAAAAATGATTAACATATTTAGATTTAGAGAAATAGTGTTAGAATATTTAGAAGGCCAAGTGTCCTGACAGGTCACTTAATATAGCCTAAATGTTTCCCAGCATTAATTTTCTCTAAAGGATAGCATGGACAAATGTCTTCTTTGTTTTACCCAGGACTTCCAGACTTGCAGAAACAATTGTCATTCTAGATCACAGAGTTCCATGATTAACAACACATTTTGTCAGGAAAGTGTCCCTGACACGGAAGTTCAATGCCTTCGACTATAGCTCAAGATCGTTGTCTCTGCTTTGCCTTCCTTGTGCCTGAAAGTCTAGCAGTAAATCATCCCTTGGCTTCCCTCTCTCTTCACTAAGTTATCCTGATTTCTTTCAACTCTGTCCATCTATCTTTCTTTCTAGCTTTCTCTGTTTTCCCTATTTCTTTTTAAATTCTTTCTAAACTCTTCATATGAACCAGTCAGTATTTCAGTAGGACCAAGTCACTGCTGACCTGAGTGGGTAGATGGATTGTCTAATGATTCTTGGGTATATATTTGTTTTTACACTAAAAGTCACAAAATCATAAACCACTCTGATTCCTTTATTCTTTCTCCACGTACTTACATGACAACGTAGACATAACAGCTCTTTCCGGCCTATTCCATATGTTAGTAGGTAACTAGAAAACCTTACTGATTGTTGTGAACTGTACAGAATTTGAAGTTAGGGTGTCAACACATAATGCTTTTCTTAGGCCAATTATATCTGAAGTTGGTAAACCCTTTCCTTGCAGGGCCAGATAGTAAATATTTTAGGTTTTGTGGGCCGTGAGTTCTCTGTTGCCAGCTACCCTGCTCTGCTCTTACAGCACGAAAGCAGCTGTAGACAGTGTATAAACAGATGGGTGCGGCTGTGCTCCAATCCAACTTTATTTAGGAACACTGTGAAATTTGAATTCATATCACTTTTACATCACAAAATATTATTACTCTTTTGGCTCCCTCCCCCCAAGTCATTTAAAAACTGTTTAAAAAAATCTTAGCTCATGGGCAGTATAAAAACAGAAAGATGGCCAGATCTGGTTTCCAAGCTATGGTTTGCTGACCTTGGTTATATGAAAAGGACAGTTTTATTATTTAAGTACTGAAAACACTTATCAAGATGCAGCATATCTCTTTACCCAGAAGTGGTTGTTTTGGTCTTTCTCACCTGAATTTACTGCTGCAGTCTTCGGCGAATCAGACCCATTTTCCCACTGTTTTCTAATGTCTTTTCTGGCACAAATTTAAGCCGCTGACTACATTCCTCACAGTGAAATGCCTGGCAGGTGGCCAAACAATGCCAAGTGAGTGAATGAATGAATGAGTCAGAAGGGAGATGGGGAGAAAGGAAAAGAGAGACTACCTAAAGTGGAGACAGTTGTGTAAATGGTAAGCAGGAAAAATAAAAACAAGTAAGCTTTTTGAAAGAAGGGAGCATCAACAATACTTTCCCTCATCTCAGGACTTTTATATTTTGAATGAAGAAAAAAATATTGAATATAGTTCTGTTGCTCTTCTACTTTTCTTTTAGTCTCATTTCAGGTTTGTGGACAAGTTTTAATTTGAAAATTTGTATCCATATTAGGGTGTAAACATCTATGCTATTTTTTAATAGACGCCATCCAGTTAGTGAAGTTGTGTTCCTCTATGTGATTGATTTCTTCAGATATGAATCTCATGTTGAGTCAGATGAGGTTATTGGTGAAAATCTACCTGGTACCAACTGCTTTGGGAGCAATAGACCTCACACTAACACGTGAATGGCAGCCCAGAAATGCTTACTCTTTGTAAAAACTAAGAATAAATTATTTTATTACAGTGAACATACAATATTATATTAGTTTTAGGTATACAAAATAGTAATTATACATTTATATAACTTAAGAAGTGATCACCCAATAATTCTAGTACCTATCTGGCACCACACACAATATTACAATATTATCAACTATATTCCCTATGCTGCACTTTACGTCCCTGTGAGTGGGATGTGGTGTGTGTGTGTGTGTGTGTGTGTGTGTGTATAAAATGGAATATTACCCAGCCACAAAAAAAGAATAGAATCTTGCCATTTACAACAACATGGATAGACCCAGAGCTTTTATGCTAAATAAAATAAGTTAGACAGAAAAATACAAATACCATATGTTTTCACTTATGTGTGAAACCCAAAAAACAAAACAAACAAATATAACAGAAACGAACTCATAGATACAGAGAACACTTTGATGGTTTCCAGATTGGGAGTGGGGGCAGGGGTGATTGCTGGGGGAATGACTGAAAACTGGGAAGAGATTTAGATGTACAAATTGCAAATGCTTACCCTTGATAAGAAGATCTAGGGAAGAGAATGTGGGCAAATCTAAATAAATGCTTCTCTGTAACTGAAAATGTACCTTCCAGCATATATCCTTTGTACCATAGATAAACACTATCATCATATAAATAAACATATTCAGAAAAATATGCATGATTTAATCCATCTAATGTGGGATATAAAAATCCATCCTAGTCCATGAAAATTCCTCTTTTTTAATGAATTAAGCCATTTAGGGCATTGCAAATGTGTATTATTATTATTGTATCTAGTTTTCTGTGTAGGTATTTACATAAATCTCCCTGGTCATTTTGACATTGGAGAAACAGTGCTGTTTTGAAAAACATAATAACATGTACTGTGGCTTCACTGCTTTAAGTCTATATTAAGCAATATGTTGGAAAAGTTTCTTTAAGTTAAAAAGAAAATGGAAAATCTGCCAGATACCTAGGGTGTTTTGTATTCTACAGAAGGCAACCAGCTGGCTCTGGAAGGATTTAGACTCTTAAAGAGTGAGAGAACAACCCAATTCATAACCATTAGAACGACTAATGTACCGCATTTGCACAGGCTTGACTCGGTCCAGTTAAATGAGGAACAAGCGAGCTAACAGATCCATCAGATACGCTGGCTAAGGCCACTACTTCTATTCCACGTAGAAAGAGATTTCATTGGGAAGAGACCAGGCTCACCATTCCAGTGCTTTCCAGATTTGCTCTGTGGAAGTCAGAGTCCGTACAACTCAACCGAATAAAGGGTTCTGTAGTGAAAGGCATTCAGGAGACCCTATGAGGTGTATGCTTTGCTGCGGGGATTCCGAGGACGTGCTGACACAGGAAGAGCTCGGAGCTGCCCTGCAGCAGAGGGCTAACATCGGAAACACTTTTGCTGGTGTTCTGCCACCCGCTGTGCGGACGAGGCCAAAATGAAGTGGCACTTTGTTACCCAATTCGTTACTTCAACCCCAGACTTGTGGGAATTCCTCAAGAAGATCAGATCCAAAGTTAAAGAATATTTTACCTTTAAAAAAATGTTTCTTCTTTGCTTAGAGGTGAAAACTCTATAATTTTTTCTGATTTTAAGTGATTATGAGCTTGTGTATTCTAAACTTCGAAGTTTTTTTTCTTTTTTTAAAGGCTTTTGAGGAATTGGCAGTAGAGTGAGAAATAAAATACTACCTCTCCAAATTCTTTGAGAAATGCCAAAATGTCTCCATTTAACTGGGTCAGCTCTGAGTTAGGATTGTTAACCCACAGTTTCAGTTAGGCAACACCCCACAGCCCCTCTGGGTATATTAAGGGATGTTGCAGAAATAATGGAAAGAATTCACTTTTGTTCATTTCCATTTATAGGATGAATACACAACACATGGCAAGAAGTGTGTTCTGAAAAGATAGGGTGTGGTAAGGTCCAAAATATTCTGGATTGTGAGCTAGCACAGGGTTTTTCAGCCCTAAAACTATTGACTGACATTTTAGGGTAGACGGTTCTTTGCTGTGGGGGCTGTCCTGTGCGTAGTAGGAAGTTTAGCAGCATCCTTGGCTCCTATCTACTAGATGTTGGTAGATTCCCCTACTCCAGCAGTGATAATTGCAAATGTTTTCAGACATTGTCAAATGTGCCCTAGGAGGCAGAATCATCTTGGTTGAGAACCACTGGGATGGCAGCTCTGCTGCGGGGGCCCCTTGGTTAGCTTGTCACCTGGTCACCTGGCAGCATTTCCATTCCCACAGGCTCTATGACCTGAGTTTTAACCACGCCCCTAGCACCCGATCATTCATCTGGAGATGAACTCCAAAATATGACTTTGTAGTTATGAACTTTCTGCTCATATTATTGCTACATTCTTTTAAAATAAATTCCTATTCGGTAGAGACCTATTTCAGTAGTATAACATCCAAATTGTATATAAGGCCTCAGTTTCTAGTTTTCCTGGGGCAGAGCTTGAAATAAGAATAATTTACGTACCATAACTTCTAATATAGTAATTCAATGATAGGATAATATCTTTTAGAATTTTAAACACATAAGACCAAGCGATGAAATATGGAAAACATTCTTAGTGGTGTCTGAATAGTTTCTTTAAATATGTGATTTTTATAAGTGAATATTTATTTGCATGAGAAAGGACATGAATATAGTTCACTTTTTTTCATAAAGCTAATTCTTTGTCAGATTAAAGAAAATCAGTTCCTAAGCACACTAACAACAGTGACAAATAAGGTCTTTTCAACAATGAACTTTTCACCCCGGATTCCTGGATCCACATCTTTATTTCTACTGAAAGGGATTTGGATGATTAAAAAAATTAAAAATGTGGACTAGCAGGAACAAGTTAAAAAGTTAATGCTGTGAATCTGTGAACTTGCAGAGATCATGTATGTGTGTACCTGAATTGCTTGCAAGACATTCCTTTAGGGTAATTTTTAAAAGTGAATCAAATCCTTGTTATATTAATAACAACCTATGTAATGTTTAAATTATCTTTGTTGATATTTTTACATTTGACTCTTTTCCTCTCCTGGTTATTTCCACCTTTCAGCATTATTTCTTATTATTCAAATCAGAACACTAGGAGAAAGAAACGATTCAATAATAAATCCACTGAGCAAACGCTGATTTTATTTTTCACACCAATGTGCGTGTGCACACAACAAGATAAAGAAAACAAAGAGAAAAGGGGGAGGAAGTGAGAGAAAACACTAAAGTGTACTAAAAATATTTATAACTGAAAATGTGCCTTACAGTACAGTCCTTTGTACTCATTCTATTAAAACAGATTGTTTTTAATGAAAAGAGAACATTAGACTTTATTTTTTAAAAAATTTATCTTAGCCACATGCTTATTGATTTTAGAGAGAGGGGAAGGGAGGGAGAGAAAGAGGGAGAGAAACATGGATTGGTCCCTTCCTGCATGTGCCCCAAACAGGGACCAAAGCCTCAACCTCAGCATGTGCCCTGACTGGGAACTGAACCTCATACCCTTTTGGGTCACAGGACAATGCTCCAACCAACTGAACCACACCGGCCAAGGCGAGAACACTAAGCTTTAAATGAGAGTAGGTGTGAGAACCTAAAGCCCACTGCACTGGCTGGGCTAGACCCTGGCGTGACATGCATGCAGCAGGAGTTCTTGGTTCTCTGCAGGCTGGGTTGGCAGTGCGCGAGGTCCCTTTCTTCTACTTGCTGGGACAACTGAGCAAAACCAAGCTCAGCAGCCCTGTGGGTGCGAGCTGTCAGGTCTGTGGGCACATGGCACCCATCATTTGGGATTTGATTCCTCTTCTGAATCAGCAGGACTGGCCCTGAAGATGATACAGTGAAAAATACACTATTCTTGACAAACAGACCCATACTTTGCCATTTGTTTCCTTTGGGACCTTGGGCATCGTCTCCTTCTGTTCACTAGACCTTGGGCAAGATGCTATGGGAAATACAGAGGTAATACACAGGCTCTGTGTTTTAGGAGCTTATAATCCATTAAGCCCTCTAGGATAAAAAAGTCAGAGCACCATCTTTTCTTGAAAAAAGGAAAAGTCGGAGAACCATGTTCAGGAGGCGATACAGTATTTATCCCTCTTTGCATTTAGAGCCTTTGAGCTTGCTAATAGAGTGCAGGCTGAGAACGAGGAATGACTGAAGCATTGTTTTAATGCCTATCTTTAATTTTCACTTACTTTGCATGCCTGCTTCCTAGTTTGGGAGCAAAATTAGTAAAAACCAGATTAGAATTTATAAACCTTTTCTGAAGTCTTAATAAATTATTGTGAAATGATCTGAGAAATATATTGAAATGGTCTATTGAACATATATTCAGTGTATTAGAGTCTCTCTTCTACTAAACTATTAACTTAGCAAGAGCAGGTATACGTCTTATTCATCACTGGAATTGTAGTGTCCTAGCACAGTAGACATTCAGTAAATGCTGGCCTGAACCAGGCTTAGAAAAGTGATGTGTGAGCCTAAGATTGGTGGAATGCACATCTGTTTGAGTAAGCAAAAGTGGGGTCAGGTTAAATAAAAAAGTCACATTCCCACTGCCCAAGAGATGACCGAGGTGACTCATGTCAGGTCATCTTAGAGGTTAGCACTCCAAAAGTACAAAGAAACAAATATTTATTTTCCCTTTGAACGCTTCTTTTTTGCCTGGAGGGAATGTGATTGGCTTGCCCTTTCATTCTTTCGTTCTGTCAGGCAAGAGAAGATCCGTATATACAGCACACCTCAGTGCTGCTATTTATTGATTCCCACCTGATGTCGTTTCCAGAAAGATCTGACTTGAAAAACTCCCGTAAGAATTATGTACCTAGTCACCATGCTGACCTGAGTCTGCTGGTCCGCTGGCCTGGTCTTACCTTAAGAAACTCTGTGCTGAGCTGGTTTCCAACTCTAGTTGCTAACAACATGTCAGGTAAATAATAAATGAAGTAACATATGTATTTCTTATGTGTCATGGAAGAGTTATTTTGAATAAATAATAAAGCGTTCAGACGACAGTGAGAGGTTAGAAAGGATTGTTTCCATCAAGCTTTCCAGTACATCTGGTACATAACAAACAGATTTAACCGAAGCAATTTCTTTTGTCACAAGGAATAGTTCTTTCCTACCCGCTTTGGGTGGAAGGAATCGAGAGTAAAAATATGGTTTCTACCCGTCAGGTCAGAAAATGTTGACAAATCACCAGAAATTCAAGGAAATGGTACTGAAAACACTGTTACTCAGAAATGGTTGCATTGTAATACTCAAAAACTTCTGTTTGTTTATGCCTTTGCAGACGAAGCAGGCTAAAAAGTTTCACTTCCCTGAAGTCTGAATTCCCTTGAATCTTGAATCATCAGTTCCACCTTCCTAACGCTGCATTATGTGCGTGCAGATGCATGCGTGTTTAATTAATACATTCAAGCACAGAGAAGGCACATGTGGCTTAGTTCAAGTAAAAATTTGAACTTTCTCTATAACATTGATATTTCCCTAAAGCAGGGACCAGCAAATTTTCTCTGCGAAGACTCAAATAGTAAATATTTTTTGGCTGTATGGGCCAGACCATTTTTGTTGCAACTGCTCAGTCATATACACAGTAGTATAAAACAAACAGACATGTTCCTGTAACCCTTTATTCACAAAAGCAGGCAGCAGGCCGAGTATGGCTCACAGGCCTGCAGTTTACCCTCATCTAACGAAATGCAAAGTGGATAACATGGGAAAGAAGTCACCTGTCTATACAGCAGCCAGTCATCTGGGCGTAAACACATTTATAAGCAAGTGCAACTTAAAGATATGTTTAAATTCCTTGAGTGCTAGACATAATCCCCCCAGGAGTGTCCAACATTTTGGCGTCTCTGGGCCACACCGGAAGAAGAGGTGTCTTGGGCCACACATTAAATACATTGCGACGCACAATCACACACAAAAAAATCTCATAATGTTTTAAGTAAATTTATGATTTTGTGTTGGGCTGCATTCACAGCCATCCTGAGCCACGCGCAGCCTGTGGCTGCAGGTTGGACACCCCTGAGCCTCGACCATGTATGAATCAGCTGTTGTGACCAAATAAGAAGATAATATCTTCGTTGCCATGAAACATCGTCCTTCCCCCTTCACATCATTCCACTTAGCGTTCCTTCTCTTTTATTTAACTGCTTGGGGATAAACCTCACTGTTAAGAAGGGCTAGAGGTTTGCTGCCACAATGACTTAGCATCCTCAAGCCCCTTCTTGCAGCTCTTGAAAAAGCTCCCAAGCTCAGCTGGCGACCTGGGCTGGCTCTCTGTTCCTGTGGGTTAGAGCGGATATCACATTTCTAATGGATTAGCTGACTACTGGGAATGCAGAAGGGTTTTAAACTCTCTTCACTTCTAAATGCAGCGCATAAATGGAGTTCTATGAATATTTCATTTGAGTACAAGACCCTAAGTTCTTTGCAATTAGTTCAACTGTTGCTTTCAGGAGAGAGAGTATTTCCTTGGAGTGTTCTAGGACTCATGGTGTCCTCTGTTTTTCTCATTGTGGAACTTTCCAGGAGCTGGGTCATGACCACTTTTGTAAGATGTTCAGAATACATTCCTCTTTGGGTACATCAACCACATGTCTCCTCTCAGTCTTTCAGAAGGAGATGGAATCTTCAGGTACATTATCTCTTATGTCTTCCATTAGCAGCCTTCCTGGTGGACCCCCACAGAACCCAGGACTCAGGTTTGCCTAATGCACTAGCTGCCTCTGCTGCAAAATTCACCTGCTTTCTTTTCTAGTCAAATAAGCACGTTGTTAGAGCTGCAATCTGGCTTGAAATTCCAGATGTTCTCCTTTGGTCTTCTAATACAAAAATACTAAAATGATGACCTCTCACAAGAGGTCACAGTAAGCTCTCAAAAACGCTTGACTACATAAATTCAAGGTTCTAATCCTTGTTCTTTCTCTAAAGGTGTAATCTTGAGTTGTACTGTTCATCTTTCTGAGTACGAGTTTCTCATTTATGACACAAGAGATTTTTATAAGGTAATGTTAGGTCCCTCATGGCTCTTAAATTTGATGCTTCTCTGGGCTCAACACTTTGCTAGGTACTGAAATGCCTATAAATTATTAGAACTCCCTGACTTCTGGGAAGTAAAACATTAATTAGGAAGCTAATGGGAACATGTAAAATAGGTAGGAAAAATAAAATGCATCATATAATCAAGAATGCCTAGTCTTGTTTTCAGAAGAGACAGGTCATTGTGAATGTGAAAAGAATTGATAGAAAAGAAGAATTTTAAGTGAGTCACTAACATAGAAATCAGGCTGCTAAAAAGAAGAAAGAAGAAATTTCCAGGAGCCATTAAGGGGGAGGGGAAGCTATTGGAAGTTCATAAGAATACTAGGAAACAATATGGTTTGTCCTAAGGAAAAAAAGGGAATTTGGTAATCATGAATTTAAATCCTTTATGGCCATTGAAACTGATATGCTGCAGATTGGTTCTTTTCCCTGTTTTTGGCCAATTTCCTCTTTCTTTCTTTCCTTCTCTCTCTTCTTCTCTCCTTTTATTTTTAATTTTAAAATAAACATGGCAGAAATAGCCTTCATATTATTGTGTTCAGCACATATTTCTTGAGCACCTAACACACACACGAACTCAGGCCCTATTTGTATTTGCTCTGACTGTTGCAACCAGGGTCTTAACTTTCTGTCTCCAGTTTGCCCCAGTGCACCTATAAAATTGCCACAAGGCAGGTCTGGTCATGTCATTGCAGCTTCCTTCCAACATTGAGGACAAAAGACAAGCCCTTTGCATTAGCGTATCTGGCCCTTCAAGCTGGTCTTCAGGCCCTATCGCATGTCCTCCTGTCTTGTGATTTCTCTCAGTCCCCTAAACATGCCGATTGCTCCCTATATCCCCCACCCAAATCCTATATCCTCTCTTCCCTCATTTCCTCCTTTCACTAACCAAGTTAACTTTTCCCAATCTGGGCCACTTTCTCTACCTGGCTTATTTAGTAATCTTCTGCTCTTAACACAGTGACATTATTTGATTGCAACAACTAGATGGTTGTTGTGAGTGTGTGTTCCTGGTGTTGTCTTTCCCATAAGTTAGCTGAGCAACTGCTCAGCTAGCTGCCTGCTGAATGGCCTGGCACCAAGGAATAGACAAGAGTCACACAGTGTGCTATTCACTCAGCTTTTATTGAATCATTTATTGTTCATTCAAAGTAGAACATCACATACATTAATGTCCTACTCACGCTCTAACGATTTAAGAGAAATGTAACACACACACAAGCACGCGCGCGCGCGCGCACACACACACACACACACACACACCAATCATTGAGGAATAAGGAATCCGAGTCCCAGAGCCTCAGTCTGCAGGTCCTGGAGGCAGCACAGTGAGCAAGGGAGCTGTCAGAGTCTTGCAAGGACGGATTTCCCAAGCCAGATGGCCAACAGGGTGGATGAAGTCCTTAGTCCAGCACGGCAGAGCCTCCAGAGCCTGATGCCAAGGGAGATCAGTGTGGTATGGAACAGCACTCTGGTGTGTGGAACTTACCTGTCTCAGCAGTGGTCTGGAACCTGCCTCAGTTATACTTTGAAAGTGGTGTGCTCCAGCCTTCTGGGTCTCTTGATGTGTGACTTGGCACCCTTGATAGCAAGTGGGGAATTTCCCCAGAAGCTTTTCAATGGGTGGTCCCAGTCTGCTGACATGGCTATTCTGACATGTATGCAGATATCTTGGTGTGTCTTCTTGCCAGACATGTCTAGCATGACTTACGTAGTTTCTCTCTTGAACCGAAGTGCCATGGCTGACTGGCAGGCATCTGGGTTGACATGAGTGCCTCCACTTTGTTTTATATACTTTATGCTATTGTGACTGGACCAATGCCATTTTACTGGTCCTGCTCTCCACATTGGTGATTCCATAAGAGGAAAAATTGGGCCTTTTCAGTTTTGAATTCCAAGTTCCCAGCACCATCTGTGGTATACAGCCATGTACAATAAATATTGAATAAATATCCAGTTCTCTGCACTGAGGTACAAAGTTTGAAAAAGAGAGCACATTCTTTCCTTTATAAATTTAAGTTTCTTATGTTTTCACAGAGTTATAGCCCTGGCTTTGCTGATGTAGCATACTAGTTGGTTTTCTTTCTCATTTGAGTCTCATTTTGAGCATATATTTTCCTCTGGTCTATCTGCTAATGTCTGCTTAGTTCCATTATTAATCTTGTAATGATTGTTCTAATGTATTCAACATAGGATGTCTTAACAATTTTCTGTAATTTGTACCATCACCATCTGCTGTCTCGTGGTGGTGGATTCTGGAAATTATTGTGGGTTTCCATTAGTGGGAGAGTCTTTTTGGATTAAAGCAATGCGGTACTTCTCTTTCATAACGTGCTCGCCACAACAACAGGACAACATAAGACCTTCCATGGCAACATCTGCAGAGAAATGAACCCTTTTGTGTGTGGAAGCATCTGTTTCCCATATGTCTCTAAGTTGTTAGGACACGCATTTCCTAGTATCTTTGTTTAGCACAAATAAATATATTTTCCACAGGATAGTTAAAGAGATAGGAATAAACTATCCATATACTCATACCTTCTACATGCTTTAAATATGAATAGATACTAAAAACACCTTGAATAAGTGATTTATTCCAAGTTTATAATCATTTAATGCATTTTGATAAGACCTGGATATCAATCAAATGCATATTTTGCCTCTTTATTATTTTTATTTTAAGTTATTTTCTCTCTCTTAGTTTTTGTATTCATTTACTTTTAGTTGTAAAAGACATCATTATAGTGACTGGATCTCCACTTGGACTTTGATCTTCAACTTAGTTCCCTTTTCCAGGTACATAGTTAGAGCTTCGGTATATATGTTTTCAGACCCTTTCCTGTGCATTCATATAGATACAGATATATAGGTACATACACATTCATAAGTATTTTCACAATACACACATGTATATAATTTTACAGCTTGCTTTTAATAATCAGTAGTGTATCAGCAAGTACAGATTTATATGGCTCCCTTTAAAACCATCACATCGTATTTTCAGTATGTATGGTGGAGACATCTGGCTGAGAGTACCAAAACTCCTCTAAGTGTGGCTTCAACAATATAGACATCTGTTATTTCACTTACAAGAAAACTGAAATTAGGTATTTCCAGGGCTAACTCAGCAGCTCAACAATATTGTCCAGGGACCCAAGTTCTTTTTATCTTTCTTAAACATCCTCACAGATCAGCTTTTGTCCCTCACGTTTTTTTTGTTTTTTTTTTTGTTTTGTTTTGTTTTTTACTACTTCAGGCTAGGCATCAGTTCATAATGCATTTAAAAGCAAGAGCAAGAAGGCCAGGATAAAATAGCTTGCCTTTTACCAGGAAGCCCAGCACCCCTCAGTATACTTCCCAATACATCTCACTCATGAGAACTGGGTCACTTCTACACCTGCTACACAGGAAGGTGGGAATGTGAATATTCAATGAGGGGGAACCAAGTAGTCATCACTGGCTTTGACCTACAATGACCTGTCATTGAGATTTCATATATTGTTGCAAACAAAACCTCCCTGGTTATAAAGAAGAAGAAGAAAAGGGTGCCTAGTGGATGGGCAGCAAACACAACCTGCCATAGAATGTGGTTATTGAATTTTCCATGTTCATTAACATTTAGATGATAGTTAATCTTTGTTATTAACAACAGTTCTACATTGAAAATTATTGCACATGCTCCCTTGTTCATTTGTGGTTTTATTTCTCTGAATAACAGGAATTGATGCTATAGGATATGAAATATTTTCATTTCATGTTAAACTGCCAATTTCTTTAAATGGTTGTACCATTCTATGCTCCTTCCAGTAGTATATGGAAATATCTGTCTCACATATGTAGCTGGACTAATAAGTAACCGTCTACACCTCCTTCTTTGTTCTTAGTTCTCCAACTGATGAGAGTGTGCCAAGCCCCACTTCAATGTGCTGAATTTCCAGGCATTTCTCAGACACTTACCTGGATGTCTCATTGCTGCTCTAGGATCTGAGAATTCCTCTTGCTCGTGGAGTTTCTTTTCTGCCAAATCCCTTCCATGCCGACAGAGACACCATCTGCTACATGTGCAGTGACTGAGGCATCTCTAAAACTCCTCTGTTAGTTTTATTTCAACATCCAAACAATTGCTAGTTTATTTTCAGAGCAGTTTTCCACTCGGCAGACCCTCGTTTAAGCTCCAGTCATCCCTCACGTTAATATCTGCAACCCGAATGCAGATGTTCTAGGAGCAGCCTATCCTTATTTCCTTTCATCGGCCATTAGTGCGTGAATGACCCCCAGGCCAGGTACTGCCTCATCATGTCAGTGGAAGCTATACAGACTGGGATGGATAGTGGATCAGTGAGGGGGTCAGAAAACAATGGCTCCTCGACCGATTAGCACAGAACACCACCAAGGAAGCCGTAGCAACAGGCTTCTCACTGTCCAATCACAAAGAGCAGCTTGTTCCTCCATTCAATAAATCTCCAAGTGGAGACATAGCTCTACAGGGCCACTTTCCACGGTGTTTTCTTTTATCTCTCTCCCGATCCCTCTTTTTTGTGACAAGTTTTTGTTCGTTCGTTCGTTCGTTTATTTATTTATTTATTTTTGGACTTTTATGGTTACCTCTCCTATTTCTGCTGCTAACGTGTTTTTTCCCCACTGGGTAGAAGGCAATGCAGCAAACAGGATGGATTTCATGTGTTCTGGGGTTGGGGATATTTATTTTTGAAACTTGGTTACACCATGTGCCAGCTCTAGCCCAGAGTCCCCAGTAATGACCTCACAGATGGCTGTGAAGATAAATTAAGTAATGTACACAAAGTGCTGGGCAATGATGAGCATGTTAGTACTCTCAGTCTCTCTTATTCACTCTGTACATACATACATGTGTTTAAATGTTTTATGTGTGTGTGTATATATACATATATATAAATGGACAAAGAGAAATAGCGAGAAAGAGAAAACTGTACTTTTTTTTGCAAGTTATTTGATTTTTGTTCTTATACTTTTTTTATTTTTATTTTATTTTATTTTAATTGTTGTTCTTGCACAGTTTTCTGTCTTCTACTCTCATCCCAGCCCACCGCCCCAGTTCTCCCCAGCTCCCTCCCATTTC
Organism: Anoura caudifer; assembly: GCA_004027475.1. Taxonomy (NCBI): domain Eukaryota; kingdom Metazoa; phylum Chordata; class Mammalia; order Chiroptera; family Phyllostomidae; genus Anoura; species Anoura caudifer. Next base: position 66,247 of record PVKU01000498.1, read on the forward strand.
CACCCCCCCCCAGCTTTTGTCCATGTGTCTTTTATACTTGTTGCTCTAAACCCTTCCCCTTGTTCTTATACTTTTCTAAGAGCCTGCTCACTCCTCTCTCATTCCTTGGAAGCTATACAGACTCCTGAGCAAACTCTCACTAGATTACAGCTACAAGAAGAGAAGAGATGAAGAAAACTGTCATGGATAGCTCTAGGTGGATCATGCCTATTTTCTAATCACAAAAGTTTAATATCTACATACAGTCATGTGTCGCTTAACAATGCAGATACATTCTGTGAAACACATCGTTGGGCAATTTTGTCCATGTGTGAACATCACATCACAGGGCACACTCACACAAACCTGCATGCGTAGCCTATCACATCCCTGGGCTGTGTGGTGCAGCCCATCGGTATGTTGCTCCTGGGCTGCAGGCCTGTGCAGAATGTCCCTATACTGAATACTGTAACTGATTATAATCCACTGACAAGTATTTGTATATCTGAGCATATGTAAACAGTAAAAATACTGCATAAAGGATTAAAAAGGGTATCCCTGTATAGGGCATTTGTCATGCACGGGGCCTGTGGAACTGAAAGTTGCTTTCAGTGAGTCGGAGAGTGAGTGGGGAGTGAATGGGTGGCCCCGGGCCATTGCTGTGCGGTGTATGGACTTCATAAACACTATAAACTTAGTTACACTAAATTTATTGAAACATCCTTATTTTCTCAATAGTAGATTAACTGAGCTTACTGTAACACTTTTACATTATAAATATTTAATTTTTTAATTTTTAAATTCATATAGCACTACTTAGCTTAAGATACAACCACAGTGTACATCTGTGCAAAAATCTTCTTTTTTCATATCCTTATACTATGTTTTTCTCTATCTAAAACTTTTGTTTTATATTCATTTACTTTTACACTTTTTGTGAAAAACTAATGCATAAACACACACACGTGCACACACACACATTAGCCTAGGCCTACACAGGGTCAGAATCACCAATTGCTGCATCTTCCACCTGGAAGCTCCTCAGGTGTGAAAACACAGGGACCTGCCATCCCCCATGATGACAATGCCTTCTTCTGGGACACCCCCTGAAGGACCTGCCTGAGGCTCCCCTTGAGGCAGTGTCACTCTTTCCAGAAACAAGTCCATGGTGGTTGGCTTAGTTTGCTTCTTTCTTCCATTATACATTTGCTTATAAGCCCATAATGCACCAAGAACATTCCTCTCTATTAATGGAAACCTTTCGGTGTTGCGGTCCGTGTTTTCAAACTTTTGAAAGAGCTTTTTGAGGTCTGCAAAAGCTTTTACTAAGCCCTTTACTGTGATATTTTGAGGGTTCTTTTTCTTTTCCTAAAGTTTCCTTTTCTCACTTCCTCAGCTATGCATTCCCATTCCAGTTCCATCAATTACTGATTAGTCAATTAATTCCTCAGGATCCACCTCTAAGAGCTCCTCAGTGTCATCCCCATCCACACCCAGGTTAAAGTTATTTGCTCTCTCAACCACAGTCTTATTGATTTTTGCAGACTTTGTGCTAAAACATTATGAAGGTTACATCACTAGGCAATAAGCATTTTTCAGCTCCATTATAATCTTATGGGACCACTGTCATGAATGTGATCCATCATTGACTGAAATATCATTATGAGGTACGTGACTATACACATAGATAGTATATTATGTATTCACACATGTATTTGAATTTACATGTACTCAGCTAAACCCTTTAAGCCACTTTCCATATTTGAAATGTTATCTTGTATGGATTAATGTACAAGACAACATGTGAACTGGATTAGTGACAAACACTGCAGAAAAAAGAAACCAAGAAATGTAGGAAGTTATTAGTTTTTTGTTTAGGACTGTAGGATGGGATATAGTTGCATAGCACTTGTAAAAATGATAATTACACTTAATTAGCAAGGTTACCTTAAAGGTGAATGTACTAGTTAGTATTGATTAACCAATTTCCTCCTTTGTATTAGCGTGCTACCATTACAAAATATCATCGATTGAATGGCTTAAACAATAAACAACAGGACCTTATTTCTCACAGTCTTAGAGGCTGGGAAGTCCACGATCAAGGTGTAGGCCAATTCAGCTCCTGATGAGGGCTCTCTTCCTGGCTTGCAGATGGCTGCTTTCTTGCTGTGTCCTTATGTAGGAAGGGGCAGAGAGAGAGGAAAAAGCAGAAGCTCTCTGGTATCTCTTCTTTTGTGGATACTAATACCATCATGAGGGCCCACTCTCATGACCTCATCTAAACCCAATTTCTAGTCAGGGGCCACATCTCCAAATAGTATCATGTTTGGGGGTTATGGCTTCAACATATGAATTGGGAAAGAGAACAATTAACCTATAGTCCCATACTTGAAAATTAACTTTTCCCTTTAGATAACCCCAGGTCTTTATTCTTAGCCTTCCAATTATTTATTTGTTTGTTTGTTTGTTTGTGTTGACTTGGCTCCTTAGGAATATCATCTTGAAAATTAATTTCAACTATTTGGGGTTTTTTTGGTGCATAGTAAAAAATATGCTTTAGTAACCTACAATTTTCTAACTTTATTTTTAGATGTATCCATCTGTGTTCTGTAGGGCATTTTCAATTGGATATTCTGTAGGTAGATGGAGCAAAATACTGATAGATATGTTACTTTTTGTACCAAAACACTTTTTTCTTCTTCTTTATCGATCTCATCAATATCACTGTTTTATAGACCTGCCATCTTAGTGATCTTTTCCTCCCTTTGACTTTCAAAATCAATTTGTTTTTGCTTTTGTTTTGTAATTACATGAAGAAATATAGTAATTAATCCAAACCCTTTTCTTTCAGTGCATTCTATTTTCACAGCATTATGTAAGGTGTTGGAAAAAGTACAGAGATAAATAAAAAATTGACAGTCTAAAACAAGGTTTGTCAAACTATTGCAAACCAAATCCTGGCCACTGCCTATTTTTGAAAATAAAATTTCATTGGCACTCAGCCATGCCTATTTATTTACAGTTGTTAATGCTACTTTCACCCTATAATGGCAGAACTTAATAATTGCTAGCAAGACTATATGGGCCACAAAGACTAAAATATTTACTACCTGGCCCTTTATAGAAAAGACTTTGCCCAGCCACTAATCTAAAAAATGGTAGAATGTTTGTGTGAATGTGTGTGTGTGAGATAGTGTAAGATACAAATGCTTTGCACAAACACGTATTCTAACATTTTCTAACTTTGATGTAACTGCCACACATACAAAAAGATATGTGACAAAAGATATGTTACAAAATTATGTGACAGTAAAGATGAAAGAGCAATTAATATCTGCTGAGGACTACAAATTAGAGTCCTTTGGCCGATGGGAATTTAATTTTTTTAGATACTGGACCTAATGGACTTCACAGCATAGCTCACATCTTGGTAAAACATTGGACAAATTAGAATGATTTTGATACCAAAAGGTTAGTAGAAACATTTTTGAAATAAACGTTTACTGAGTATCCACTGACGTAGTCATGTAGATGGAACGTTTACATAGGATGAGAATGTCAGTCCCCTGCGCCTTCAGTAGGACCTCGTGCATGGTAACGTAACAATAATACCTGTGATTTAGTTAGCTGATGATACAGTGTATAACAAATACATGACAACATTCTACAGCATACACTGTAACAATATGGAGAAGACATAATTTCTGGCAGGATTTCCTAGAGAGAATGATATTGAAACTACACAGTGGGTAGAACAAATCTTGGGTGTTGATTACCTTTTTTTTTTTTTCACTAAGATTCAATTGTTCCACTAGCCTTAATTCTGTGACATCCAGTTCAGTTTTTCAATCAGTAATGATTTTTCATGGCTGGTAGAGACTACATTGTTTGCTTTAGAATGAAAACTCCCTGTGGTCTGTGTCCTTTGAAGTAGGAACTCAGTAAGTGGTACTAATATTAGAATAAGCTTGATGCCAAGGGCAAACCACTCCTGGTACTTGGCCACACTTTTGCAGCATGGAACAGTAACTTGATAGAATTTTCCACTAATAAGCCACTCTTATGTCTTTGGCCGATGGGAATTTAATTTTTTGGATACTGGACCTAATTGAATTAGCTCATCACCTTAAGCTTATACTAATATCCTTGGTGATAGCCTTAAGCTTTCCACCTTCTTAACTTAGTCCATTTGCATGGCTTTAGTTGATGAATTCTAAGTTTCCAGCCCAGAGTTTTCTGCTGAATGCCAAATCCACAGTCCCACACATAGTAGACACACAGACATCTCAGCTTCAATATATTCACAAGTGATTTATTATCTTTTACACCATCATACTTCATAATGATAACATTTTTTGTATGTGTGTGCTCCCTAGATTAATGAATGGTGATGTCATCTATCCCCTGGAAATCATCTGTGATCCTTCATCCCTTTCCTGCCACCTCTGATCCCCATGGGTCCGAAAAGCAGCCCCTCCTAAATATATCTCAAACCTATCTACTTGCACTTACATTGATTCAGGCCACCATCACCTCTTGTCTGTGTCCCTGAAGGCCTTTCCTAAACTTAAATCCCCACCCTTTGGTCTGACCTTGCTCCATCCATTTTCCAGGGATTTCCAGAGTATCTGCTATTAAGTGCAAATCCAATCGCCCACCTGAGTAAAATATTTCACTGGTTACCCTTTCCTTGTTCCCTGGGCAAAAATTTAACTCCTATAGTCCTCTGGACATGTGCCCTCTCTACCTCTCCGGGTTTATTGCCACACTGCCCTCCACCTGCCACACACACACAGTCTCTTGAGCCTTTTCTCCTGAGGAACAGCCCTTGGGGCTCTGCTCTTCCCTTAACTCTTGACACACACAGCGAACTGCCCATAAGGACCTGCTCCCTACATCTCCACGTGATCAGAGCCATTCTTTCCGTTTGTCTATTGTCTCTTCACCTGGAGCACTTCTCTCTGTCTTTCGACTTTTATTTTAAATATCACTTCCTCCAGTGTACATCCAGCCGTATCCACACCTTTCTTTGCATCTTTCTTCCCTGAAGTCACATTATGGTCCGGACCCCTGCTGTGTATTCTCGTTTACTATGTATTTCCATATTAAAACAATTATGTCATTATTTATATGCATATTCAAATGCCTATCTCCCTTGCTAATTATTAATTTGTATTAATTTTTCCCCATGGTTGCAGTCCCAGCCCCTACACAATAGCTGGCCCATTGTAAGCTCTCATTAAGTAAGTGTTTAATGAATGAATGGATGGGTGATTCATTTGGAACATCTACTGTGTGTTCGGTATGTTTCCAGCTTCTGAGATAAGAAGATTATTAACTCCTGCCCTGGCATCACTCATGCTCTAGCACTGAAATCCCTCTTAAAAGAGATAAACTAGCTTACCTCTTGATGTTAAGCTATTAAACAACATGTAAGTATCATTTTCCATTTATCTTATTGTCATTTTTATGGGCTAATTTCATTTTAGGGAATCAGCCCATTCCCGTCGCAGTCACTCTGGGACTGTGGGAGTGTCCTCCAGGGATCTTCTGTGTGACTTTAGCTTCCAGCACACTCAAGCAGGAGCAGCAGTGTGCTTGGGCTCATTGAATGTGCACTGAGCCAGCAACTGGCTGCAAAGTGACTTTTAGTGTGGAAAAGAAAAGTAAGTGTTAGAACCAATTACTCAAATATAAAGAAATTAGCTTCTGCTAGGCTGATATTTTTTTTTTTCATTTCAAAGGAGAGGAAGGATGAAAGGAAAGGAGGAAGAGAAAGGGAAGGAAAAAGGAAAAGGAAGGAAAGAAGAGTTTCATAAATTCTGGTCCCAAAGTTATATGTTCATATTGGTTTTTAAACAATAGCATTTTATTTCAATAATTACTAGTGCCACCTAATGAGTATGAGATACTCCATTAAATGTTTTGTTAATTTACTTAATCCTATGGCAGTCTTATGAGGTAGATTCTGTTATTAGTTCAACTTTATAGAAAAGGAAACTGAGACACAGGAAGCTTGAGTCAGAAAACACACTTGTCCTGTGTGTCTCTCCTTAGTACTCACACAAAACACTTCACTTCTGACACTTCAGGTCATCAAATGTATGGAGGTTTTTCCCACACCAAGCAATTTGGTGACACCAGCTGGGTGTCCTGCAGTTTGACTCAGTTCTGACACTGTCTACCTGGAGGTAGCATTAGATCCCACAGGTTGCCCCTTATCCTCTACCCCTCCTTGCTACACCGCCCCCCCGCCCCCAACACACACATACACTTCAAATGCCAATCTCAAGTCCAGGACATCACCTGGGCTTCTGACAGGATGGCTATAAGTTAGAGGTTCCCTCAGTCCCCTGCTTGCATTCAATTAATTTGCTAGAGCAGCTCACAGAACTCAGGAAAAACAGTTTGCTTACTAGATTACTGGTTTATTCTAAATTTAAGGATATAATAAAGGACAGAGATGAACATCCAGATGGAAGACACGTGTAGGACGAGGTATATGGGAAAGAGTGTGGAGGTTCCACGCTCTCTCTCTGGGCACTTCTACATGTTTACAACCAGGAAGATCCCCTACGCAACCCTCTCACTTCCAGGATGTTAAAGGGGGACTTCATCAGGTGGGCATGATCAGTTTAGCTCTATTTCCAGCTCCCCTCCCCTCTGCAGAGGATGGAGAGTGGGGCTGAAATTTCCAAACTTCTAATCATGGCTTGGTCTTTCTGGTGACCAGCTCTATCCAGGAGACCACCAAGGGTCACCTCATTAGAACAAAAGGCACTCCTAACACCCAGGAGATTCCAGGGGATTTAGGAGCTCTGTGCCAGGAACTAGGGACAGAAACACACACACATATATAGGGGCAGTATGGGAAATATACATACTCTATTATTTCACAGCCCACCTTCTGGTTTCTGGCTGTAGTTCCTTTACAGCAAAATGATATACAACTCAAAAGATACTGGTACGTGATTTGAATCCCATTCAGCCATTAATTATTAGTCCAGTCTGCCATCATATCATGTAAGAATGTCCCCTGGGCAGGTCCACTCAGGTGTGCAGGCATTCATTTGACCTTGTCAGGTTCCAAAAAGCAAGAGTGGTCTTGGCAAACACATGTCTTCACCTTCTCAGGCATGAGCTTCTTTTGTGCTATGTAACATTGGATTCTCCTCTTTACATAACCATTCATTCATTCTTTCACCCTCAGCTGTGATTTCATTGACTCTCCATTTATTCCCAAATTCCTCCACCTTTGGAAAGGATGCTAGGTTCAGCCACTGTGCTGGTGGGGATTGTAGGCAGCATTTCTAATCTGGCAACTAGTCCAACAACAGCACACTGTCCTTAGCATGGGGTAAGCTTACACAGGTGCAGAACTAGTGGGCAATTCTCAGCACCAGACAGTATAGCTACATTCCTGTTAGCCCCAGTTATACCAGATGGTGCTAAGGCACATCCTGCTTCCTCAGGCCCTTAGGAATTCTGACATAAGGGTTTAAAAACACAGTTACGCTTTTTTGCTTGGGAATCAGCCCTGTTTCCAGCAGGTGTAGTTGTAGCCCTGGACCTGTGAATACTGTTAAACAAATAAAAGTTGAGGTTATGTAGGAAGGAAATAGAAAAAGTATTTATAGTCATTATATTAGCACTCTCTTCTCTTAGAAAAACTTGCATAGTGATACCAGCATCCTAAGGGTATGAGGCCTTACCAAAGTTACAGGCTGGGAGAGAGCAGTACCCTGGGCTTGGAATTACCTGATGCTTTACCAGATACATATACAAAAGCAGCTGAGGAAAGGTGAAATTTTCTCTCCAATCACATTCATGCCAGAAACCCTCTTTCCAATCTCCAGAATACTATGAGTCATTATAATAATTAGTACCTAACCGGGGACAGAGCTGCTTTTTGCTCTTTCCTAATAGAAGTTTACTGCTCACGAATTGGCAATTACCAGTGTCTAGGAGGTAACATCTGATTGGTCAGGGTAGGTCTGGTGACTGACTCCCTGGTCCAATCAAATACTAGTGCATGGGGAGTGAGCTGGGAGAACCTCCTGGTCTAGGGTGGGTCTTCGGTTGGAACTGGGAAAGCGCCAGAGTGGGTGGCTAGCCCCCTAAGCCCTGTCTGCAGAGCACACAGAATGTTTGGCCTCATTCTGTTTTTGAAGGTTTGAAGCTAGACAGTAACAATAGACTTAAATGCCAGAAAGCACCACGTTTTATGATGATTTTATAAGAAGGACCACTGATACGTAAAGCACACTTGGATGCTTTACATTTACATGTCACGAGAAAAGCAATGCCGAATAAACAAGACAGTCCCACTTGGGAGAGCAACAATAACCATACCGAAAAAAGCCTCCTTTACCTCAGAGAAGCAAATCTGCAGGGACCAAAGGAGACACCCATCTCTGAACAGTGTCACAAAAGGTAACAGGTCAGTCAGGAGAGAGAAAACTTGTTTTTGTTCCCCGGGGGGTGATGGGTATAAGAACTTAGAGGTTCTTTCTCATTTTCTTACGCAGCCTCCTTCCTTGTGAGTGTCATGATTTAGATCCATGTGAAAGAATTTACTTGACAGAAGCTTCTTATCCCATAGGGTCAGTTTCTCTCCCTCCCTCTCTTCTCTCAGGCCTTTGTGAATGAACAAAGTCGCCACTTGTCCCACACAGGGTGCAAAGAGAGGTTTGGTGTGGGTTTGACTGTCCATTCAAGCTCTGTTTTCAGCTGGTTCTAAGTGAAACCTTTAGAAACCACACAGTGGGAATCCTTTGCTTGGGGCACAGGGTGGGCAGAGAACTTTGAAAAAGCTATTGAAACCCTGAGAGCTGTTGGGTAGAAACTGTTCTTTTCAGACTTCCTCACGGGCAGTACGGGAAATAAACACACAGAGGAAGTCATTTAGCCTTTCGGCGGACTTCATGTTGGCATTCACTTACCAAAAAGTTGATCGTGGGTACCTAGGAAATATACATGTGTGCATATGTCTGTGTGAGCATGTATGTGTGTATATCTGGCTATACACATGTGTATGTGTATATAAACACTTTCTAATTCTCCCTTATCACAATGCTTGTAATGTGATGCTAAAAATAAAGTTAACAATGGAAAAAAGACAATAACAAAAATATAGATACAGATACCTTTCACAACACTGTTTTTAAGAACAGAAACTGAATTTGTTATATCTCTAACAGAATCTTTGACAATCTGCAGCTCTTTCTCTTGTGTACTTTGCAGTGTTTTACACAAACTGCTTGACCCAGGATGTCATAATTTATGAGTAATGTTTGGTTTACACTTTTCATCTTTACTTACATGATTCTTGCCTTAGAACTGAAACAGCTTTAAAACCTTTAATGACAGGTCAGTGAATCTCTGATGTCAAGTGGAAATGCTGATTTAAAAAGCCTAAGGAGAAGAATAGTAAATACATTCTGCAAGTGAAAAATGAAGGTGCATTGACCAAGAGAAACCATTTGGTTGTTAGGAAGAAAAATCCGCTCAAACGAGCAAAGGCAAAGAAGAAATCACTAGAATGGTTCATGGGCTTCCTGTAACATATGACAAGTCTTTTGGGAACTAAAAAGTCCTGGGTTTGTCTCTTCATCTGTACCACATGGTCTCTCAACTCTGATGCTTCCTGTGTGTCTGCTCCTTGCACTTTGCATAGTCAGTGATCATTTAATTCCACTTTTTACTCAAGATCACCTAAGCAGGAAAAAGGGATTTAGTGTCTGGATGCAGGATATCTTACAGAACTCAGGATCAGGATTACAGCCAGCCGTTGCAAGAGACTGGAGCCAAAAACTATAAAAGTCACCTGGAACTGAATTGTTCCTTCTGTCTCCTTCAAATGAGAGTGTCTCTTGTCTCTGTTACAGTCTGTACTTTCTTTTTCTCCCCTCCCCTCTCACTCCCATTTTTTACCACCCGCACCTCTTCCTAGATGCACTTCGTTTGTTTCCACATTCATGCCACCAAACCGCAGTTCTTCCTTTATATCCCTTCTTAGTTTAAATGTCCCGTGGACATTTATGAGTCATTGTATAGCAATTCTGTATTTCCAGGGGAAGTCATCTGATTGGCTCAGACTGGGTCAGGTGACTACCTGGTTCAATCACACTTAGCTGGTAGGTTTCTGTAGGCATATGCTGTGTTCAGCAGGAGCTGTGGGAAGGCTAGTTGGGCCACTTAAACATGCTTACCACAGTAGTTACTATAGGAGCCTCTGTTAGTACATTAGTATATTCCATGGATTTTAATAGTATTTCTTATAAAGGATGTACATTCTCCTTAAGACTAACTTTAGAAGTATTTTTAGGTTACCATTGGAATATAGTTAAAGTAATTTCAGCATAAATTTATTGACTGTACTTCTAAAATCATCTTCCAATGTCTTCCTGTGGAGGAGGATTCATTGATGGAGACTGGGCAGCTTTTAAAGGAGACAAATGTGGGCAGTTTGAGTTGGCTATGGTGTTGGCACAAATAATTGAACTTGAGTTAACTTGTGTGTATTATCATGTGATAATGATATTACCAACAGGGAAAGAGAGCATCATTCCTTAACAATGGGTGGTCCTCATTCCTGCATCCCGCAACAGTTTTGTGCCGTTTTGGATTGTGGACGTTATGTGTTTATATTAATGTATCCCTATAATGCTTTCTCTCTGAATCTCTCTTTCAGAGTGGAGTATGTGGTTCATTCCTAAGCCTTGTTTCTGGAAGATGATACATTGTTAATCATATAATCAACAGGAGTTCCGGTCCATTGAATGTTTCATTCTTAGCTCTGTATCTTTACTAGCTGTGTATCCTTAGGAAAGTTGCCTAAACTCTATGCATCTCCATTTCTTCAATAAAATGTGGATAACAACATTGGCTTGTTCTGGGGATTCAGAGAGACAGTGCATGAAAGACACATACCAGTTAGAGGTGGAGAGGTAGTTGTAGAAGCTGCTTCTAGTTAACACATCACATTCACCCAACTCCATCTCTGGCTCAGCTAATCTCAGCTGTTCATGGACAGTTCGTATTCACCAAGCACTTACAGCACCCTACCTGAGTTTCCCTGCATCTCTTTCTACTTTCCTCCCCAGTGCCACCTCTGATGCCACAAGGGCTCATGCTCCCATGTCCACACACAGCCTTGTAAGTGCTGCCTGTGATCATTTCCCAGAGGGCAACCCTTTCACTGTGAGACAGAAGCCCACCCAACGAACCCTCCAGCCTCCCATCTTCCAGTGGACGATTCTAGGTGACATGTTGAACACTTCTCAGAAGCCTCAGAAGAATCCACTGCTCTTGACCTTATACCATAAATCCCAGTGATACACATTAATATTGATTTTTCCTGTCTTACTGTTCCTATCCTCCTTAATTTTATAATTATTCCTGCCCATTTCTCCTCTTAGTACCCAAACCAGCCTTTTTCTTAGAATCTGTTTTGCAGAGTTTCCCAAGTAAGACAGTGTAGTTGAGAGCATGGATTACGGAGCTCCCTGCTTGGATTTGAACCAACTCACCTCCTTAGTAGTTCTATGTCCTTACATGTTGTTTCCTTATTTTATTCTTCCACAGTTTCTTTACCTATGAAATTCGGATAATAATAATAACTTTCTTATAAAATTGTTAGGAACAATACATGAGTCATCGCAGTGCAAATATAACATATTTAGGACACTCAGTGTCTGAAAGCTAGTAAGCTGTATGTAAGTGTTATGTCTCAGTTTCCCCTTGCAGACTTGTTCAGTTGTGTCTAGAAATCTTAACATAAGTTATTCCTTTCTTCGTCATTGCATTCTTTCTTAATGTAGCTTTCTTCTGCCCCTCTCTTTAACTTCCTTTTGTTTTCTAGTGCTGACTAAGTAGAGAGAACCACAGGTGTTCCTGGGAGCTTTGTAATTTCTGGAAGCATGTAACAGGGCCCTTGTTATGTGTTGTGCTCCATTTTTTCTTGCTCCACAGCCCTGGCCCCCTGATCTGTTGGCAGTCAGCAGACGATGCCGCCAGCTCTTGCTTATTCAGAGGCTCTTTATCCAGACTCTGCTCTTCTCTCTGGCTGCCTGCCTTTAGCCGTTCGGTGCTTCCTTACATTGCTCTCTGAAGGTGTGCCAAGGAGGGAAAAATAGTGGACCTCAGATTAGCCAGTTATGGGGTCTAAAAAATCAGGACTTTTGGATCACTGGGATTCAGTTTTCTGAGCCATCTCCGTCTTCTCTTACCGTGAAAAATTCGGAGTCAGCCTTGTGTATGGCAATATATTTTTCTTCGACTAAGATACAATTAAGACATAGACATAATAAAACACACATATCAAGCATTCAGTTTGGCAAGTGTATGCATTCATGTAATGACCACCGAAAATAAGATGATTTGCATCACCCTAGAAAATTACCTTATTTTTCTTTCTCATCAATTCCCCTCAACTTCCTCGGCAAACATATTTTGATGTCTATTGCTATATATACTTTCCTCATTTTGAACTTCATAAGAATGAAATTACCCATATCTATTTTTCTGTTCCTGATATCCTTCTATTTAGAGCAATCTTGAGATACATTCACGCAATTGTATATATTAGAAGTGTGTTCTATTTTTATTGCCGAGTAGTATTCCATTAACTAAATATGCTCTAATATTTTTTAATCTATTATTTTGTTGATAGGCATTTGAGTAAGTTCCGGTTTGGGACTATTATGAATAAGGCTGCTGAGCACATTCTAAAAATGTATTTTGTAGAAATATATTTGCTGTTAGGTAAGTGGCTACAGGTAGAATTGCTGTGTCATAGGTAGAAGTATGTGTAATTTTAAAGAAACCACCAAGCAGGGCCCATACCACTTTACCCTGCCGCTGATAATGTATGCATGTTCCATGTCTTCAGTAACCTCATCAGCATTTAGTGTTGCCAGTTCTTTCAGCGTTAGCCATGCTAATGGGTATGAACTGGTGCCTTATCGCAGCTTTATTTTATGTTTTCCTGGTGACTAGTGATTTTTAGCACCTTTTCACTGCACTTACCAACTATCTCAGTACCTTCTTCTGTCTTTTCAAGTCACTAATGGTAGTGAAGTAAAGTCCATTTGACCAGTATTTTTGAGTTCCTTCTCTCAATTATGCAAGAGGAAAATGCAGATAGGTGTCTAGGGTTCTGTGGCAGGTACAAAGCAGTTCCGGGAGTCATCCACTTAGTAGCGTATGCTACTAATGCTCTACCCGTACCTCTTGGCATTTACTTGCCCAGAGCATGCCATAGATCTCCTGGGACTCTCTAAGTGAGAACTTCCTCTTTGCTTGTGGTGAGTCAGGCCAGAAATGCCCAGGAATTAATGCTCCCAGAAGCAGCTCTCTGCCCATGGTGAATGGGAATCAGAGGTCAAATACCCCCACTTTCTTGCACTTTGCATAGAATAACTCTGAAGCATGATTTACCCTGACTGCGAGTCCCCCAAAGGGATTGAACCTCAGTCCTCCACAGTAATCATTTATTCCATCAAGCAAGCTTATTGCCTCCCCCTTTCAGTCACATTTTCCATTCTTCTGCTGATTTCCTCTAAGATCACTTCCAAAATGAGCTACTTGTACTCAAGTTCTTGTGTTGTGATCTCCTTCTGGAAAATACACCTGAGGTGCCTGTCCCCAAAGATGTGTGTTGGGATATAATGATTGTTATGCAAGAAACTAATTAAGACACTGATGAGGTATGCTGATGAAGTTATGGCGTTGATTTCCTGGGTAACCACACAAATGATGAAAGGCCAGATGAATCTGGCAGGAAATCAGTAATGTCAGTGGCTAGTAGAGGCAGAAGTACCTATGGGCTGGTGGTCGAGGGTTGGGCACAGATTTCTAGAAAAGTTAGAGATATTGAAGTGTGAGGCGAGAGGAGGGGAGGGCATTCTAGGAAATAGATGGGTTGTGACAACAGCATGGACATCACGTCATATTTGAAGTGGCAATCTTTCTGGAGTTTGGGATTATGTGGAAAAGACCAAAAATAAGCCTTCAAGGTTAGTTAGCATCATATTTAAAAGATTCAAATAAAAGGCTAGGAAGTTTGCACTTTTTCTCTCAAGTAGAGGAGAATGCTTAAACATTCTTCAGCAGAGAGCAACCCAACAAAAGCAGGTTTCTAGAAAAACCAACATAGTGTCATTTTGGAGGATTAATCATGGCTTAAGGTAGAAAGTAGTTTTAGTGACTGATAGAAACTGATAAAGCCCTAAAAATGGGTAGTGGTAATAGGAATGGAAAGGACAGCATCCCTTCAAAAACCACTGGAACAGAATTTAGTAGATTCAATAGAATGTGGTGACAGGGATAATAGAAATCTGGACAGATACACAAGGCCAAGTGTTACAAAGCTTTGGGGCAGTTGGTTTCAAACTATTGCCCTAACATTATCAGACATAAAGAAATTAAGAGGAGATGAAATATCAGAATAAAGCAATCAATTTATTTGAATTTATGCACAGTAATTTAACTGATATCCATATCAAGCAGAAATTTTAAGAATTGGGACTGGATTGTATTTTGCTTGTTTGTTTGTTTTGTTGATTAGGTTCCTGTTAAAGGTGAGATCATATGGTATTTGTCTTTCACCGCCTGGCTTATTTCGATTAGCATACTGCTCTCCAGTTCCATCCATGCTGTCTCGAAGAGTAGGAGCTCTTTCTTTCTTTCTGCTGCATAGAATTCCATTGTGTAAATGTACCATAGTTTTTTGATCCATTCATTTACTGATGGGCACCTAGGTTGCTTCCAACACTTGGCTATTGTAAATTGTGCTGCTGTGAATATTGGGGTGCATAGTTTCTTTTGGATTGGTATTTCAGGATTCTTAGGGTATAATCCCAGCAGTGGAATTCCTGGGTCAAAAGGCTGTCCCATTTTTAGTCACCAGAGGGGAGAGAGGAGGGAATTTCAGGGGAAAAGGGGAAGGGTATACAGGAACACATGGACAAAAACTGGGGGGGGGTGGAAATGGGAGGGAGGTGGGGAGGGCTGGGGCGGTGGGCTGGGATGAGAGTTAAAGACAGAAAACTGTACAAGAGCAACAATTAAAATAATTTTTTTAAAAAAGATTTGGGACTGGAGTTTAGGAGAGAGGTAATACATGCTCTTTATTAGGCTCTCAGCCTGGTTGGAGAGCTGATATTTACGTACACAAGGAAGAACACAACCACATAATCACATGCTCAAGTGTTTGAGCTGCATGGTGAGAGCAGGAAGGCGAGGGTCAGCATAGGCTAGAGGCATCAGGAATGAGACCAAGTGAGAGGTGTAACTTGAGTATAAGCTTTGCAAGAAAGAGAGAAAAAAGAATTTGCATGAGGACCACCATGAATAAAATTATTGAAGAGAGACTGAAGCTATTCGGGAACGTAATTAAACTAAGAGAGGAGGGTATTTACAAACTTACTTGTGTTTACACTGCCTCCTTCTCCAAGAATTCTAAGGTCCCAGACTAATTGACATATACAGGGCCTCACTGTGCTCGTCTTGAAGGAGCTGCCTATAGAATCTGCTGAGCTACTGAGACTGATAAGTGACCACAAATGCAGAGCAGAAACCCAGACACTTCCAGAGCCAAAAGCAGTTCTGTGGATAGATTTATTCATATGTAGTCTTCAAAGTGACTGTGTATATGGTACAAATAATAGGTACTTTTAAAAAATACAAATACTGAACTTCCATACTTAGAACCAAGCACAGATATCCTAGTGCTATAAAAGTCCACTGTTGCTTCTCCAGCACCGGTTTGAACTGGGCAGGTATGCGGTGGTCTATAATTTTGTATCGCTCCGCCTGACCGCCTCATTGAACTATCCAACACTTGGAAAGCACACAGAGTTGGATGGTGATGGAGATGAGAGTAGAGACTGATACCAAACAAATTTATTGATCTTAACAAAGCTATGCTCCCCAGTTTTGGGTCTAAATATTTTAAATTGTTTGTCAGTAAATTACTGATTTATATTTTCTTTTCCTTTTCCAAATATTTTGAGAATATCATGAGAAAAAATGCCTTGCTTAGTGCCTTTGAATTGCTGAGGCCCTTACTTCTTTTAGTTACTGCAAGATACCCAAATCTGTCTTCATAAAAGTTGTTCTTCTAAGTATCTAATGGTATCAGAATCTAGCCCAATAAGAAACACAATCTCGGATAAAAGTTTCTTCCCCACTAGGTTTCCTGAATATAATGGCAATGAGATTAGCACATTTTCCCAGTGATTGAGTTGGCCTGTGTCCATAGATTTATAAATAGAATTTATTGTGAAAGTTACTGTGCAACTTGGGTAAGTAGCTATTGCAATTTGAGGATAGAAAATGTTCTCTGAAAAGAAACTATTATATGCCTTATATGCCATGGCCATCTGAGGACAAAAAAAGACAGAAGGCACAAGTGAGTTTTGTTTCCAGCTCATTCTACTCTATATACAATTACGAACACACAGATAGAGTTAACATTTGGCAAATGGATTGATATTCCTATTCCTCTATTTTTAATTACATTAGTAGGGTTGGTGGAGGGTAAATGGCAATTTCAAACCCTTCATCATTTTGCTGTCTTTAGGTAGTAGAAGGGTGACACGTGGGAGTATGTCCAGATTTCTGCTGGCCTCTCCCCAGGAGAGTGATAGACTCATGGAACCTGAAGACCATTTAGTGTAAGGAACCAATCTGTGCCTCCATCCAACCATCATAAGCTGATCTTTGTTTACTGCATTCAGATGAGGCTGATGGTAAATTTCTAAGGTGAACACTGTGATGAAAGGAAATTTATATAACTGAAAACACCACTGTTGCTGTCACCACTACAACCTATCTCCTTTCTGAAGGATGGAGTTGCATGTCACAACCAGGAAAAAAAACTGTTTTCAATGAGATCCATTTCAATGAGCCTTTGTGCTTTGCCATCCAGTCAAAGTTCTAATAGTGAGAAAACACTTTTATCCTAGCCAGAACAGCATTTAACATCTCCTCTTCAGAAATCAGTCATTTCTTTTAACCAGCTGAGTTCTGTGCCATGGTCATACATGAGTGACCAAGAATGCGTGCTGATGCAGCTGCTGCGTGTATGTCTGTGTGTATCTGACTTGGGTTTTATGCAGAGCTGCTTTTACATTGCGTTTCTTTCTTCTTGATAGTCTAGCTCCACAGTGAGAGCCTATCAAACTAGTAAGTCAAGGGTGACCATGAGCCCTGGCTTCAGCGCCCAGTGGAACAGCAGCCAACCAGCCTGGAATACATACTCCTTTCCAAGAGCAAGCTTGCACTACCAGTCCCACGCCAGCTACACCTACTGTACTGGACACCCTGCTGTAAGTACCCTGTTTTTCTGTGCTTAGAAAATTGGATGCTTCATCTGGGTACATTTTGAATCCAGAATCGGTGTCTCTCTATTAATTGGGCAACTTTTCCAGTGTTATAATTCCTCTCAGGCAAGAATATGCTGCTCTTGAGTAACACAGGTGAGCAATGGAGAGCGTCTTACGTGTTTAAATAACATACGTTTGGACGGTCTGCAATGTACATGTAAATTGATGTTACATTTAAAGTTTTCTCTAGATGAAAGAGGTTGGCAGGATTTTCAGAATGATGGCATGGAGGCTGATTGTATGTATGGTCTGGTTTTATTTTCTGGTGTCCTTTTGGCTGTTGCTTATGAATTTAGTTGTTGCTTTTGCATTGAGAGTAGGTGTCTTTCAAAATGAAAACAGAGGAAATCTATGGAGCCTGTGTGTCCCCAAACTCATCAATGGCTTTGTTGCTATAGATAAACAGATATCGACATATACAGATAAATTCATCAGTAGGATATTTTCCAGTTCCTGCTACATAAAACTCTGTTTTTTTTTTTTTTTTTTTTTTTTTTTTTCTGTAGATGACTCAAAGGGCAAGGGAAATCAACTTTTAGTGGGGAGAAATCAACTCATGGAATTTGAGAACGTTTTAGAATAGAATACCTGTACCTGCCATCAGGTTTTTTTTTGGGGGGGGGCACCCAGTAAGATTACTAAGACTTATTGTAAATCACACTGGCATACTTGAAAAGGGTCTTAATGAATGTTGGCTAGGACGAACTCTGTTTATTGCAAAAATTCCAAACACAAGACTTCTGGGCAACAAGAGTCCTTTGAAAGGAAGTCACACATGCTTGTCATGGTACCTCCTCCCTCTGTCAGTAATTGTAGACACAGGCTCATCAGCCATTTACCAGGCCGTGTGGACTTCTGCACTTGGGTCATCCTGTTTGCATTTCAAGGTTATGAGATTATAAAGTGTCCTAAGCTTCTAAACTGAGAAAATGTGTTTCCAATATCATGTCATAAAAGCACTTAAAAGAAGACGCAAGGAATCCACTCAAAATGTAAATTGGTATCACTCTGTTAAAAGGTGATTTGGAAATAACTGTCAAAATTTAAATTGCACATACGTTTGACTCAATAATTACACTTTCGGCATTTAGTTGGACATGCACAAGGATGTATGCACAAGGACGATGTGAACAATATTTTGAAATTACTTGGAAAAGGAACCTAAATAACCCTTATTTATTTATTTATTTTTGTTTATCCACCCTTTCAACAATAATTTATTAAACATCATTAGGCATTTTTATATTCCCCATTTTTCTTGGCAGAAGAGGCATAGGAGTGAGCAGGACCAGGTCTTACTCTCATGGAGCTCCTATTCTAGAAAACAGAAAGCTGACAATTACATAAATAAACATATGAATAAATTAAGAAGTGCAAACAAATCAGAAAAGTATGCAGTCATACTAAATGCTATGCAAAGACTCAAAATAGGTTGACATGGGTGAGAGTGGTAGAGGATGACTGAAATTTAAGGTGTAGGTCATCCTCACTCAGGAGGCCAGGTTTTATCTGAGACCTGAATAAAAAGCAGAAATAAAGCAGAGTTCAGGAGGAAGAACATTCCAAGCAGAGGAAACAATGTGAAGGACCTGAGGCGGGAGTGAGCCTGAAAGGTCGTCCCACAGAGAGAAAGCCAGTTTGCCTGGAGCTTCTCGGGGAGAGAACAGGGCGAGGTAAGGTCAGAAAGAAAGGCCGAGCCAGACTGTGTAGCACTTTGTAATCTGGAATAGGAAGTTTGTATTTTATTTCAGTGTGGTGGGAAACCATTGGAATGTTTTAAGCAAGGACATTATAAAATGTAATTTAATTCTTTTAGGACTCACTTGAGCTGCTTGAAGGATTTCTGGTAGAGGAACAAGAGGTAATCAAGGGGTCAAGTTAGGAGAGCATCACATACACACACACACACACACACACATGCATGCCTATGTACACACATGGGGGGTACTTCCTCTTGTATATCCTTTGGTCCATTTGATGTTCAAAATATATGCAACTTTTTTCAAAATAATTGAATACCAAGTTGCATATATTTTGAATAAAATTTCTGTAGTAATTACTTCCATATCTAAAATGTCTCAGTGGCCTTTTCCTTCAGTCATTACTTGTCAAGCTAGTTATGACAAAAACAATTAAGTGAAATATTTCAATTCCTATCCTTACTGGCTTCAAGGTCATCTAGAAATAGCTGACATTTATTGAGCACAATTTGCAAGCTCTGTGCTAAACTTATTTATGTGTATTATATATGTTATTTTCTCTCTCAGGCTGGGATCCATGTATGTGGAGGACCAACTTAAATTGTATGCAGACTTTCCGCTGTGTGGGTGGTGGCTGTCCCTAACCCATGAATGGTTCGAGGGTCAACTATGTATATATTCAGAATAGCTCTGGGATGTAGATACTATTATTATCATCATTTTAAAGATCAGTGAGATGAACCTCAGACAAATTACTTATCTTGCCCAAAGTTATAGCTAGTGGTGGGGCCTGAGATTCAAATGCTGGTGCTCTGGCCTCCAACCAGTATTCTTATCCGTTGTATTATATGGCTCCTTGGCACTGAGTCCCTCTGTTGTTGTTCACGTGCTGGAGACGATTGTACCCAAGATGGAACTATCTGTAATCTTTAACTCAAATGTACATGTTGCTCTAGAGCAGTGCTTGTATTTATGATACTCCATTTAGATCTGGGGCTGGGAATGAAGAACAGATCCTACCCTGGCCTGGAAGCCACTGGAATAATTACAGGATATGTAGCCACTTTTTGTGCTTTAAAATCTAAAAACTGTTACTTCCTTTTGTCACACCACTGGGAATGAATTAAGTATGAAAGAAGCAAAAGAATACGAAATCTATAAGAAATAGTCTTGGGTGTTGCACTTTTGATTTCAAGGATACTGTAGCTCTGGATAGCTGGAGGACACTCAAAGGGTGTCAAACTTTTGGTGTCTCTGGGCCACACTGGAAGAAGAGTTGTCTTGGGCTGCACATTAAATACATTGCAGCATGTAATCAAAAATCTCACAGTGTTTTAAGTAAATATACAATGTTGCGTCGGGCCCCATTCACAGCCATCCTGGGCTGCATGTGGCCGGTGGGCTGCAGGTTGGACACCCCTGCTCTAACGATTAACTGGAAGCCTACTCGACACGCTTCCATTATTTCAACATTTAAACAGTTCTTTCAAATTTTCCTTCTATGCCTGCTCAGGTGGCACTCAGCTCTTGACTCCAAGATCTGTGCTCATTTAAGTTTCCTACCACCTTATGAGAGAAATGATACTATCTGAAAACAGACCAGAGGTTCAGCGTAAGGGGACTTTGTAAACTGGATTACAGTGACAACATCTCAATAGGGGGACTACCTCATAATTTTGACTTGGATCCACATTACAAGCCCATTATGAGAGAAATATTCGGGGTTCCAAAATGTGAAAGTAGATTCCACAGTTGTCATGCAGTGTGAGATCCACAGAGGTTTTGTGGTTGAAACCACAGAAATGGAATTCTTGTCTGAACAGATTGCCAGTGATTTTCTTGAGTCATATAATTTAGTAGCCTTTAATGAAACTATAAATGCTCTGCCAGCCTTTTGAGATTCTGGCCCTTTTCTCGAAGTTACTCGTTTGATTGAAGATTTCCAGCCTTTAACTATAATTTCCTGGGGTTACAAGGGTGTCAGCCAACGCAATGTTTGTGTAGTCTGCATGTGTGATGCAAAGGACTTCCTTTGCTTCTGCTCCCCTGCTACTGAGGAATCCAGATACCCCACGAGAGTCTGGTGAGTTAACTTGAAGTTGGTAGCTTACAGACATCTCAGAATACAGGTGTGCCTCTCGCTGACCAAGTAAGGATTTCTTAGAACCCTCTTGGACGACACTGTGTTAGTTTCCTATGGCTGCTGTAACAAATTACCACAAGCCCAGGAGCTTGAAGCAACACACATTCCTTCTCTCACTGTTTTGGAGCTTGGAGTCTGAAACTGAGGTGCTGGCAGGGCTGCACTCCATCAAGAGCCTCAAGCGAAGAATCTCTTCCTTGATTTTTCCAGCTTCTAGAGCTACATTCCCTGCAAACCTTGGCTCCTGTGCCATCTTCTGTCTTCAAGGCCAGCTGCATGGCATCTTCATATCCATTTCTTCCCCACCTTTATGCCATCTTCTAAGTCTATAGTCAGATCACGCTCTGACTCTTTCTTATGGAGACACTTACATGTCTTTACATGTAATCAAAGTTTACATGTGTTATTTAGGCCCACCACCTAAATAAGCCAGGGTAACCTTTCCATATAACAGTCCTTAACTTGATGATATCAGCAAAGTTCCTTTTGACACATGAAGTGACTCGTACAGGTTCCGGAGATCAGGTTGTGGACATCTGGATGGACTACTGGTCAGATTACTGCAATCATAACATCAGGTGACTCACTGGCTAACTTCTGAGCCATTAGAGAATTATTTAGGGCTTCTTGAAATTGATAAGACTTCTCCCTGAGGGAGATAGTGTGAGAGGTTTTTTTGGGTGATAGAAGACTGAAATGGATACCCAATGATGGCAATTTTCAACACTTTATGGGTTGTTTCAATCTCATGGCACACATACACCAATGACTAAAATTCTGTAGCACACCAAAAAATATTTTTTGCCAATCCGACAAAAAATTAGGTATGATTTTGATTCATTCACACTGGCCAGCTATCGTTGTGTTGGATGTTATCATTGTTTTTTTAAACTTGGCAATCTAAGGGAAAAGAGGTCAGTGCCCCTGACTGAATAGTCAGGTATTGTATGTTTTAAAAATTCTGTGGCGCACCAGTTGAAAGTGGCTGCCCTATGGCAATTCAAAATTATTGGCATTCATTAACATAAGTTTGATTTTTCTGAAACACATCATTTTTTACTTCTCAAATGAAATGATAAGTATCACATTGATAACTACTCCAATACATATCTTAAAAGAAAATATAAGCACAAAGTTTTAAAAACTCCCCTAATGTTTGACTAGTGAATGAAGGAAACATCCAAATAAAGAATCCATGTCTGAGCATCTAAGATAGCCTCTTTAACTTGGTACATAAAATGGCAAAAAGTAATATTCAAAATATTCAAGTAGTGTAGTAATATAACTGATAATGTAAGTCAAATATTAAATATAGTATACTCTTTTTATTATCTATGAAAGTTAATATAATATAAATTTCTTACCTAGTCATATTTTTTGTAACACATTTCACTCACAAAATCATTGTAATAATTTCCAAAAACTATATTGACTTGTGTCCTGATTTTGATCTTTCATTTGATACTTTTGTCAGCAGCTGAATGAGAAACCTTCTGGCTTTGCGACTTGACATGGGGAACTACGTCACATTTCCAGCCACTTCCTGTGAATGATAGTTGTTTAGTGACTGGGGATCCTGTTAATCGTCAAAGAAGGGGAATAATTGGGTGGCCCTGCCTACTAGCTCTGCTCTCCCTGCACCAGTTCCTCACTAGTCCCTTTTTCTTCTCACACCTGAAAGGATGTTATCATTTGGGTGCTCCTAGAGAGATGGAGGGAGGGAGAAGGAACATGGGGAAGGATGAAAAGTACCTGGGGATTACCCGATGCTCGTTGCTGAGTCTAGGGCCCTGCGTGTTATTTTCTTGTTCTCTGGTGAGGAAGCATGATATTGCTCCATGCCCCGCTGGTGCTTACTGGGAGACAGCTGGTGCCACCCACAGGCAGTGACCAGGGAGAGCCCAGATGATAATAAAGGCAAGATAGAAGTGGCTAAAGAATGGAGGAGATGAAGAAAATAAAGCACTGGGCGTGTGCTCAGAGGTTGGTGCTGCCTGGAGGTAATGCACATAATTGCTAAGGCCCAGTCTCTCCTTCAAGAAAAGAGCTGACAGGTAGGGGAGGAAGAGTAGGCAGCCTGGTGCTAGCTTCTCTTTCTAAAAAATAAACCTTCAAGGGGGAGAGTGGAGGCAATGCAAGCACTCTCTGGCTAGAGGAATGTCTCTTTCAGTCATTGAACAGGTATGCAAGAGTTTCCCTCTCTAGAAACTTGTTTACAAGGCACAGGTACAACTGCCTTCCATCAGGAGTTAAGTTGTCAAGTGAAAAAAATGTTCGACAAGCCTATTGGAGGGGATGTTGTTTCACAATGAAGGCATTTGCTCTCCTTGTCTATGGCAATTGGCTGTATCCATGGCACCCAGTACCTTACTAGCTGCTTCCTAAACCCAGACCCTACTTTTCTCCATGCATAGGACAAGCATTTCTTTTGGAGGTGTATAAAAGAGACCGGGGCCCCAGCTGGGTAGCTCAGTTGTTGAGAGCATCCCAATACATGAGGGTTATGGGTTCCATCCTCAGTCAGATTGCAGATAAGAATCAGCCAATGAGTGCATAAATAAGTAGAACAGCAAATCTCTCTCTCTTTCTCTCTCTCTCCCCCTCACCAATGCAATTTTTTAAAAAAGAGAGAGAGATTGGGAGAGATTGCAACTCTCCTTTCTCCTAAATCAGGACTTTGGTGCTTCAACACTACTACTCTCTAACTTTAGAAATAAATAGCAAGTCCTCTGTAACAGATTCCTAGCACTGTGCTCCAATACCCATATCACAAAGATGTCTTGGAATAACAGCTTGCTTGTTGGTGATTTCTGAAATGAAACACAAATGCTGACATTTAGATTATTCATTATTTTTTATGTTTAGCCCAGTTACTGTTATTCTGTTTACTAACACAGTGATAGTGCTTTTTTATGCATTTTTAGAGAGAAGGGAAGGGAGGGAGAAAGAGAGAGAGAAACATCAATGTGTGTGGTTGCCTCTCATGCATTCCCTACCAGGGACAACAATGCAGGCATGTGCCCTTGCAGGGAACTGAACCAGCAACCATTTGGTTTGCAGGCCTGTGCTCAATCCACTGAGCTACAACAGCCAGGGTGCACAGTGATAGTGTGTTAATACTTTAACAACTGCCATGGCTGAACACTTACTTAATAACAGATCTGCACAAACTCTTGGGGCTATTGAAAACTTTTCAAGGAGTACTGAAAATGCATAGTTTTCAGTGAAATAATGATCAGATCTTCAGCATCCATGAACTCTCTTTTATAAACTGATTCATCTTATAACTTACTAGTATTCCAGTAGCTACAGTCATCATATATCTCAGTTTCCCTGGCTTATGCTTATTTCCTAGAGCACCTATTAATAGTGTCCCCTTTTACTCCAAAAAATGTTCATATTTGGAAGATATATTATAGGGTCTCTCTACCATAGCCTTTTATTAAAAAAATGTATTCCTTGCATATAAATCTTATTTTGGCCTATTGCCTTGGAGTATAAAAACTTCCCAGGGGAACACCAGCAAAAGAGATGCTTCATGTAATGATTAATCAGGCACCATAAACCAATGGGGCTCCAGTCTTACCCAGCTGTGTGTGTGTGTTAGGGAACAAGAGTGTAGTGTATCATAGTCTGAAACTCATATCCTTTGCAATTATTTAAATTTGTAATGAAACTTTTAGGTAGTTTAATAATGGGAAAGGAAGTATATAATTTTTCTAAATTCTTTTTTTTATTGTTCAGTCCTCTCCATTTTCCCCTGACCACTCACACCTCCCCAGCAATCCCCACCGCCCACCCTCAATTCTACCCCTCTTTGGCTTTGTGCATGGGTCTTTTATACATGTTCCTTGACAACCCCTTCCCCCTTTTCCCCCCATTATCCCCTCCCACCTCCCCTCTGGTTACTGTCAATTTGTTCTTAATTTCAATTGTCTCGGGTTATATTTTGCTTGCTTTGTTTTGTTGATTATGTTCCACTTACAGGTGAGATCATATGGTATTTTTCTTTTACTACCTGGCTTATTTCACATAGCATAATGCTCTCCAGATCCATGCAAGCTGTCACAAAGCATAGGAGCTCCCCGTTTCTTTCTGCTGCATTGTATCCCATCATGTAAATGTACCATAGTTTTTGGATCCATTCATTTACTGGTGAGCACTTTGGTTGCTTCCAGCACTTGACTATTGTAAATTGTGCTGCTATGAACATTGGGGTGCATAGGTTCTTTTGGACTGGTATTTCAGGATTCTTAGGGTATAGTCCCAGCAATGGAATTGCTGGGTCAAAAGACAGTTCAATTTTTAACTTTCTAAGGAAATTCCATACTGGTTTCCACAGCAGCTTCACCAGTCTGCATTCCCACCAACAGTGTACTAGGGTTCCCTTTTTCTCTACAACCTTGCCAGCACTTGTTGTTTGCTGATTTGGTTATGATGGCCAGAAGCAAAATACACATTCTTTTCAAATGCACATGGAACATTTTCAAAGATAGACCACATGATAGGACACAAAAGAAGACTCAACAAATTCACAAAAATTGAAAACATTTCAAGCATCTTCTCAGACCACAAGGGCCTGAAACTAGAAACGAACCTCAAAGAAAAAACTTAAAACCACTCAAATTCATGGAGATTGAATAGCATGCTATTAAACAATGAATGGGTTGAGAATGATATTAGGGAAGAAATAAAAATGTTTCTGGAAACAAATGAAAATGAACCCACAACAGTCCAAAACTTATGGGACACAGCAAAGGCATTCCTGAGAGGGAAGTCCATAGTGATACAGGCCTACCTAAAAAAGATAGAAACATTTCAAATAAACAACCTAAACCTACATCTTCAAGAACTGGATGAACAACAAACAAAGCATAGAGCAAGTAGAAGGAAGGAAGGAAATGACCAAGATCAGAGCAGAATTAAACAACAGACACTAAAAGAACAATTCTGTGAATCAATAAATCCAGGAGCTGGTTCTTTGAAAAGATAAACAAAATTGACAAGCCTTTAAGCAGACTCATAAAGGAAAAAAGAGAGAGGACCCAAATAAACAAAATCAGACATGAAAGGGGAAAGATTACAATTGATACCACAGAAATATAAAGGATTGTTAGAAATTATGAAGAAATTTGAAAACCCAGGTGAAATGGACAAATTCTAGAAAAAATATAATCTTCCAAAACTGAATGAAGAAGAAGCAGAAAGCCTGAACAGACTGAAAACAGCTGATGAAATCAAAGCAGTAATCAAAAAACTCCCAAAGCACAAAAGCTCTGGACCAGATGGTTTCACAGGAGAACTTTACAAAACATTTTAGGAAAAGCTAACACCTATCTCTCGCAGACTATTCCAAAAAACCCAAGAAGAAGGAAGACTCCCAAACTTTTTTTATATGGAGCCAGAATCATCATAATCCTAAAGGGATTTACCTAATCCTTAGATAAAGACACAACAAAGAAAGAAAACTACTGGCAAATACTGCTGATGAACATAGATGCTAAAATCCTCAACAAAATATTGGCAAACCACATCAAGCAATACATTAAAAAGATTATACACCATGATCAAGTGGGATTCATCCCAGGGATGCAAGGATGTTACAATATTTGCAAATCAATAAACATAATACATCACATAGAGAAAAGGAAAAACAAAAATCACATGATCATATCAATAGATGTGGAAATAGCATTTGATAAGATACAGCACCCATTTATGATAAAAACATTCAGCAGAGTGGGAGTAGAGGGAGCATACTTCAACATAATAAAGGCCATATAAAAGAAACCTACAGCCAACATCATACTCAGTGGGTGAAAACGAAAAGCTTTCCCACTAAGATCAGGAACAAGACAAGGATGTCCTCTTTTGCCACTTCTGTTCAACATAGTATTAGAAGTCCTAGCCACAGCAATCAGACAAGAAAAAGAAATAAAAGGCATTCAAATTGGAAAGGAGGAAGCAAAACTGTCATTGCTTTCAGATGACATTATAGTGTACATAGAAAATTCTAAATTTTCAAAATTCTTCAAGGAATATATGAATAGAATTTAAAGACTACTAATAAATGGTAATTTTTCCAAACTTTTTTTTCCTCTCATGGAGGTGGGTCACTACTCAAGACTCTGGCTGCTCCAGACCTTGCCCAGCTTCTCTAAAGGCCAAGACATTACACATGTCTATCTCTTTCATGTTACATCATGCCTAAGGCTATCACTCTCCCTTCACACCCACAAAGTCTCCTCCAAGAAAAGACTAAATATACAAAGCAGGTGGCAACATAATTACCTTCATTTAAGTTGGAGGATAAGGAACTTCATCCATTAGTATTCTTTTGCTGCTCCTAGAATATCCAACTAACAGTGGCTTCAAAAACATAAATGTGTATTAACTGTTTTTAAAAAGTCTAGATGTAGAGGGAGACATTTATCTTTGCCAATATGGTCCAGTGATACCACCCAATCCCACATGCTTTTCTGCAATGCAACATTGCCATTCTCCCATGAAGTGATATCTAAATGCCCTCTTCTTAAATCTGGCTAGCTTTTGTGACTGTGGAATATGGCTAAAGTGGTGCTGTGTAATTTCCAGGTCAGTGTTAGAAAAGGCCATGCTGCTCCTATTTAGTGCCCTTGAAAAGCTGAGTTTCTGAATGTTCTCTCTCAGGACACTTTCTTTCTGAACCAGTCACCATTCTGTGAGGAAACCCAAACCACATGGAGAGGCCATGTGTAGGTGCTCTCAGGTCAATAGTTTCAGCTGAGCCCAGCTCTTGTCTCCCAAGCCTACATGTCTGAAATGAGGCTGAAGACACCACCAAGATGACTCCATTCTCTAGCTGTTTGAGCCACTTCTGGGTATTTGAGTCTTCCTATCTGAAGCCCCAAACAGGAGAGAGCAGAGACATATCATTCCCACTGTGTCCTGTCTTAATTCCTGACCCTCAGAACTGTGAGTGTAATAAAATGGTTGTGGTTTTAAGTCACTAAACTTGGGATAGCTTCTTTCTCGGTACTAGTAGATGGAACAGTAGCTATTTCCCAGGTTGTTGCAGCAGTTAATCAGCATCATCCAAGAAAGCCTCCTTTTGTCTTTCTTCACACCTTCCTCAGTGTGCTGTGATGCCACCTTTCCTTGGCACAAGATGAAGCCCACAACTCCAAGCATTTCATTTACATAAAACAGTCTCCCCAAAAGGAAGGAAGAGAGCAGGGGCTTTTATTCACATCATTGTTTTATCAAGGAGGAGAATGTTCCTCAGAATTCCTTTGGTAGACTTCCCTTTATATCTCGTTGACAAGAACTGGTTTTTCTATTCAGTTGTAGACTAGTAAGAGGCAAAGGAATATAGACATTCTAATATGTCTCTAAGACATGCACATTTAAATAACCTGGGATTTTGATTTAATTTTATTTATTTATTATTATTATCAGTTTTTACTAATCCCAAGCTTAACTCCAACCAATGAAAGCAGAACCTACCCGTGCGATTCTACCATGCAATCATATGAATCATGTTTAAAACTGTGGACTTAAAGTGTTACCTATGGACTAATAATATCAGTATCACCTGGGACCTTGTTAGAAATACTTCAGTCTAGCCATACTAAACATGAACCTGCATTTTATCAAGATCCCATTTATATTTATGCCCATGAATGATTGCAAAGCACTGGTTTAAAAAAAACAATAATTTATTCCCTGAGGCCAGTCATATTGTTACGTAAACAAATTCAGGGTTCTGTTAGGACAGAAAAAGGAAATGAGGATTGGGAAACAACGAACTTGTCTGCTATTTCACCTCCCCCAGCATGCCCTGAGGCGTCTCCCTAGAGGATTAAGTCTCCTCGGAACACAGTTTTACAAATCATGCACACTAAATGCCAATTCCTATTCTTATTGCAGTATTATAACACCAAGGTTGAATCAGCTGTGATAGATACGTCCCCTTCACTGTGTGGCTGCTTTGTCACTTTTTTGTACCTGGCCCAAGGAGAAAAAATATTCTTGGTCCTACCGTCCTAAAGTCCTCTCCTTTATTTGCATAATTTTTCAGTGGTTAAGGCTTGTGTCACAAAAGTATGCTTGCCTCTTGACTATACTTTTTTGGTTGTCTAGTACTCATCTAGGCTAGAATAGCTGAGTCCCAGCCATGATCCCTCAACTCTCTTAAAGTTTGAGTGAGGTCATGTCTTCATTCAACAAACATCCAATACATGCTGTAAGCTGGATGTTGTAGGGGTAAGCTAATTGATAGGAAAGTAGGGCAGAAGAGTAAGGGGAATGGAGAATAATATAAAGGGCCCATATTTTCAAGTTGCTTAAAAGCTGGTGGAAAAGAGCTGAGAAAACATTAATATAGCAGGTGATGTTAGCAATGTTTTAAACCAATGGTTCTTAAGTACTAAATGCAGAACCTTGAAGCCTGGTGGATGAGAAAGCTGCAGACATATAAAAACTGAGCATTTGGACTCTGGACTCAGACAGACTTGGGTTCATATCCCAACTGTATTACTTAGTAGACGGATGACCCAGGGCCAAGATATTGAACCTGTCAGAGTTGACTTCGTTCTCTATGAAAATAGGAATTATAAGCTACTTCTCCAGGTCACTATGAGAATTTAATGAGATGATATATGCAAGCTGTTTAGCACAGGCTTACTCTTATAAGTCACTTAATGGACAGAAGTTAAACTAAAATAATGATGAAATCAATTTCAATTTGGATGATCAGAGAAGGACTACAGACTCCCAGGTTGTATTATTTTGATAACATCCTCTTTAAGACCCTGGGACTCAGCATTTGAATGATTGAGAGCCCCTCTGGCACATGACACCTACTCTGTGTCGACATGAAAACTTCAACCTTTCCCCTTAATTTGCTGTTGAACATCATGCTTTAGGAGACCCAGACCAGGAAAGCATTATAGCTTTGCCCAGAGATGGTCACTTCTAGTGAGACCTAAAGTCTAAATGTTGTTAGTTTTATGTGGTTTTTCTCCCCAAAAGGCAATGTTTTCCGGGTAACACTGAGAATCCTGTTCCGCTTCTCCCTCCTGACCTATGTTTTTCCCACAGGGTTTGAAAAGCTGAGGTTTTTATCTGGTGCATTTTATGCCCTGTGCTCAGTTCCCCAACATGAGAGCTATGTTCCTTGCTTTTAATAGTTCTGTACCCCATCTCCATAATGCATAGCTTGGTGCTACTTAATTCTGAGTATCCAAAGCAGATGTTCTGGGGAATGGATTCAGCCATCCATCTGGGCTTGGTCCATACCTCCTATGACAGAAGCTTGGATTTTATTAGACACTGTTGGAATTCCAGGCAGGATCTCATGCTGCTCAAACCTAACTCCAGCAGCTTGCATTTTTGTATGTTTGTTTTTTAAAAAAATCTCCTGTCTTGATATTTATTAAAAATTAACCTTACAATGGATTACATGTAATGTAGGATCACATAAAGTAGTAAATTTAAAAATCATCAATAATGACTTTGGGTGGTGAACACACAATGCAATATAAGATCATGTGTCATAGAAATGTACACTTGAAACCTATATGATCTTATTAGCCAGTGCCACCCCAATAAATTTAATTAAAATGCTATTAATACGCAATTTGGTTATGACCATTGGGGGTGAGATTAAACTCTCCTCATAACAAGGACTCTGATACATGGGAAGAATTGAAAAATAGTAAGAAAAAAAGTGCATCATTGTTACAAAAAGGCACAAGAGTTGGAAAAGTTTTGGTGTGTGATCAGCAAGTTCTACATGCTAGGGCTGACATAAGTTACTGGATATGTCTGTTAGCTGTTATCTTTGTCAATGAAACCTCCTAAACATGAACTTGTTAAGCTGAGCCTTTACAATTCCATGGTAGTGAATCCCTTTGAAAAATGAAAAAAATAATAATAATAAGCTTAAAAACAAAAAAATGTTTCTGATTAGCCCCTGAAAAGGCTTCTGAGTATTAGCTCAGAAGCATTAAAATGTTTCTGAAGGTAAATTTTAGCCATCACTTTTTATGAAGGGACTTGCAATACAATCTCTTGCGGTGCAGCTTTGCAGTCATCACAGGCAGTGAGCTTGAATGACGTCAGTGTATCAGCTCAACTCACTGGAGCAGCTCCCTAATTGTTTGGGTATGAAGACCCATTCAGGCTGGGTCTTTTCAATTACAAAATTGGCACAGATTCTTTTGGGACAAATATTCAAGCTTTTTGATTATACCTTTAAGTGAGCATGAAAATTCCAAAGTTGTCCTTTCCTTACCATGAAGGATAGCTGTTTATCTTTCAGATACTTTTTGGTTGTGGATGCTTTTTCTTCTTGAATAGCTCCTCAAACTTAGGTGTGTATTTAAATACTAATAGAGAGATAGTAACAAAAATATGACAAAATGCGTACCTCTCAACCCACCAGAACCTCTAAACTCAACAGAACCTCTAAACCCTTCAGAAACAGAACCGAACAACACTTTTGCTGCTTCCACATTCCCCTTTGATGGAACTCCTTTCTAGAGCCCAGAAGCTTTGCTTTACCACAATCTAGCCTATGTTGAATATTATCAGTCAATTAAACTTTTGTTAGTCAGGGTGAAAATGGTAAGCTATTATTTTAATTTGCATTTCTCCTATCATTGGAGAGGCCAACCATCTTTTCATTGTGTCAACCATTTATAATTTTGTAAGAATTTAGCTCCTTCATGGAATAAAAATAGAATGATAATATAAAGCAGTGTAACTGAAGAGATGTTTGCCCTTTTATTGCGTTGTAGTTTCTTATAAACACAATAGAATTATATTCATATCACCTGCAAATTGGTATTTTTGTGATATTTGGACTTAAACATAAAAAAAAAATCACAAACCTGACCATGCTAAAAATGAATTGATTTGCCTGCATTTGCTGTCTGAGATCTTTTAGTTTTGATGTTTTAAAATAAGAGGAGATTTTCAAAACACATTGAGCAATGTTATCTTATCTGATCCATTACATGTCAAATATTTTTAAACCAACCGATATAAATTAAGCACAACAAGATGCTTATTAATTTATTACTGCAAAAGTTCTTTTAGCAGGTGTCATATATTTGGCATTCTAATCCCTGTTATAAGCTTTTAGTGAAAATATTTTAATGATGGAATGTGATCAAAGTACACATAAAACCCAGGGAAATTACTACAGTCAGATGAAGAAGGAATATTTGCAAGGGTGTATGGGTACCTCAACTCTCTGGTGAATGTTCTATTTCTAAAGCTGGATGGTACAGATACAGGTATTTACATGTATGATTTATACTTTCATATGTTTATGTTATTTCTTCAAAATTGAAGCCTCCATATTTGCCTTTCTCCAAATCTATAGTGGCACATGAAAAAGGATTACCACTCTAAAGCTTAATGATCACATCTGAGGGATTTCAATGCCAGTACACTTGGCAGCCATTCAGTGTGGGGATTGTGGAGCCAATTCACCAATTCTGAATGGCCTGGTTGCCTGTACTTAATCTGGCAGAGACAAACACTCCGATGATAGCAATTACTAGAATTCTTTTAGTTCATCTGTACCACAAGTAATAAAAGTTCCTAAAAGCATCTGCAGAAAAGGAAAAAAACAAGGATGGCACATGACTCAGCAAATATACTTGAAGCCACTCTTACAAAACATTTTTTAAAAAATTGAACGAACTGGTCTCCTTGATCTATATAGTTTGCATATCTTATAACAAAAACCTGATGTTCCTGACCTTCTACCTCTTAAATTGTGAATCTCCCAAATGCATTTGTTATCAAGGCCTAAGGGTAAGAGCGATGGACTTTGCTTGGCCCCATATTTGGATGTCTGGCTCAATTTGAAAGATCAAAGATTGAAGGCCAGTAATTGTCAGCTTTGGATTTAATGATTAAAATGCATAGTAATATTTGTGAAGCAGTCTTTTCAGGATGGGAGCTCTATCCTATTTAAACACACAGAACTTTTGTTGGCAAAGGTTTTTACTGGCAGACATGAATGAAAATGTAACATCGGGTAGGGGGGCATCCATATGTAATGGTATACATTTGGACTTGACATTGGCTTTGCTTTCACTCTCAGATCTCATAGCAGAGATTTACCGTGCAGCAGCAGCATTGCCTTGGAGTGGTGTTCAACATTGCTATCAGTGGCAGTTAACATTTATGGCGCAATTCATTTAGGTTTTTATGAGTCCTTCGTATTCTCTTTATGATCCCAAACAGGAAATGTCAGTGCAGGGAATGAGTAACACTGTACACCGAAATATCTTTAATTTTCTTTTTTATGTTAATATCCACTACAATTCTAAACCCAAAAAGACTACTTTCCTCACCCCCTACCATTGTGTATACCTGGGACATCTTCGAGCATCATCTGGATGAAATTTCTTACCACGGAGTTATTTCTTCTTTGACCTACTTTGGGACAACATAGTTTAGGGATGGAGACGTGATATTGTATGGCACATATGACCATCAATTTAATTATTTTTCTTATTCAACCAATACTTCTTATATGCATATTAAATACCTGCTGTCTTAGCTAGCTTGGGCTGTTATAACAAAATGCTATAGATGGGGTAATTTAACAACAAACATGTATTTCTCACAGTTCTGGACACTAGAAGGCTGAGATCAGGGTGCCAGCTTGGTTAGGTTAATTTGAGAGCTCTCTTTCTCTTGCAGATGGCCAGCTTTTGCTGTGTGCTCACATAGGCTTTCCTTATTCCCTGCTTGAAAGGTGGAGAGTGAGAGAACCAGAGAGAGAGAGAGAGAGAGAGAGAGATTATTTTCCTTTTATGAGGCCATGAATCCCACCATGAGGGTCTCAGCCTCATGACCTAATGTCCTAATTATTTCCATAATTCTCATCTTCAATGACATCACAGTGGGTGGGGAATAGGGACTCAACGTATGAATTTTGAGGGGACACAGACATTTAGCCCATGCACTTACTATGTGCCTGGGAGTTTTCTGGACCCTTCAGTTTGTTTGTTCAGGTATTCACAAGGCTGGTTGCTTTACCAAAAATTTCCCAGGGCAGAATTGTTATACCTCCCAATTTTCCAATCCCCTAGAGCAGGGGTGTCAAACTTATTTTCACCAGGGTCCACGTCAGCCTAGCAATTGGCTTCAAACAGCCAAATGTAATTTCAACTCCTTAACGGTTAAGGAGTAGTTACATTTATACAGTTCTAAAATTATTTTGGCCCTTTGAAGGCAACCGCAAGGCTGATGTGACCCCCAGTGAAAATGAGTTTGACACCCCTGCCCTAGAGCCTTGGAGTCATCCCCAGGACCCTCTTCATCCAACCTGGAAAGAGGGGAGGAGAGAATAGAAAAGTGTAGCTGGGAAGACTTTGTGGATCTGGCCTTGAAGGGACATATATATCATGGTTACCACATGCCATTTGCTGGGACTCAGCCACATGGTCATGCTGGTTATCAGGAAACCTGAAAAGTGTCACCATTTTTCCTGGAAAGGAGAAAATATGTTTGGCGGGCATAAAGCCCGTCTCCACCAAATGTATTGCAATATTAGTCCAGACAGATGAGGTTCTTACCTGCATGGAGCATCCATTCTGGTATAGCATGCTGGACAAAAGACATGTAAACAGATGCATAAATAATGATCCAGACAGTGATGAGTGCAACAGAGAAAACAACAAAGGCAAAAGGGGTTCAGACGAACAACAGAGGAAGGAAGCTCCTCTAAATAGCAGGATGAGAAAGAATATCTCTTGAGATGAAATTCCACCTGAGACCTGAATGAAGGGAAAGTGGCAGCTCTGCAAAGACCTAGAGGAAAACTTTCCAGACACATGGCAAAGGGTCAGAGTTAGGGCTCAGCATGTTCATAGTTCAGAGAGAGGGGGAGCCTGGCCCAGGCTTATTGACAGATTGGGAGTGGCCTGGGTAAGCGGAGGGGAGGCACCGGAGAACCGTGTGCAGGTCCTAGAGGTCTTTGCTCGTTCTACCTGGAGAGATTTTCCTAAGTATTTTGGCTACATAATCTCATTTACTCTTTTCAGCAAATCCAGCGAGTTAATATTATCCCCTCTTTTAGAAACAATGAAATGGAGTCTCATGGAGTTCGCGTAACTTTTGCAGGATTACACAGCCAACGAAGAAGTAGTCAGACTTACAACCGAGTCTGACTCTAAAGTCCTGACCCTCACTATGACGCAGCCATGGTCACAGCCAATGCTAAGAACTCGTTCTCTTTGCCATGCAGGCGATGATGTGAAAGAATGTGCTCTGCCTTCTTAAACTTTCTGACAACTCCAAACCCCTGAGGCTCTTCCAAAGCTGATGTATATTTAATGAGACATTTAAAATATTTTCATTAATTTTTTTCTACTGTGAATATGCTTTGTCCTTATATTAAGTATTTTAGTCATGTTTATTATTTCCAATTATGACATTATTATGAGGCAAGGAAAATTGTGAAATTTGATGCAGATCATTTCATTTGGAAATACTGCTCTCAAATACTCCCCTCTCCTAAAATGTATAATAACCTATTCCAAATTTAACTAATACGATTGTCCAATGCACCCTTTGGTAACCTAGGCCTTCTTTTTATTACCAGCTAGCCCGCGGTTCTTAGAGTTTATATTACAGTTGTCCAAATGTTCCTACCTTCATTCCCATCTCTAATTTCTTGGCATCTAAATTTCCTTAAGTTTAGGTATTTAATTTGGAACTTGTTCTGAGGCATAGATTAATAGGTTAAATCGCTGTCAGTCTATGTTCCCTCAGACCTAGGCAGGCCACTAGAAATCCTCAACCAATTAAGGATGAAAGATAGCAGGGAGCCCTATTCCAACCCCATCACTCATTTTTTTCTTTCACAGTCTTCCCTTTCCTTTCATTTTATTTTTTGCTCATGGCATCTTTTGTGAGCCTAAGGAGGACAGACACAAGCTCACTCTTGAACCCTGGGAGACAAAGGTACTCCAACATGAAACATGGATGTGGCAGGGCTGCCCACTGATTTATTTCCCATAAATGATGTGGGATTACCAGAGAATAAGGAGCCCCGCCGCGTGTGGCTACATGTGAAATTTTCTACTTTGGAAACCTAGTTAGTAAAACTTTGAAATTGTCGGAAATACAGGCACCTCAGGATAAAAAGTCTCCTTTTTTTTTTTTTTCTTCCTCATTCTACCGGTGCACAAAAAATTCAAAAAATTCAAAAATATTTTTTAAATGATGACTTATTTTAAGGAGAGGGAGAAGTCTCCAGTTGTTTTCAGGGGAAATTCAACTGGTATAAATACTTTTTATGACTGAGAGAGGAAGTTGAGAAGAAACCTAAAGACATTCAGACCAAGTAATCTCTACTGATTTACAACAGCCTCCGCTTCCCCCCTCCTTTCCCACTCTCGTTTGTAAGGCTGACACTGCACAGTAAGTAGGTATTACACGTCAGAAAATCCGCATTTTTGTCCAGACTCTGCCCTTTATTCATCTTCTCACTTTGGGCAAAATCATTTGTAAATTTTGACTTGGTATTCTTCTCTGCAAAGTATGGTAACAGAAGTGAAAATACTTAGTAATATTTAATATTATGTTAAAGGGAAAATATTAACATTATTGGAATCATTCTTTTCTGATTCAATTCAGCATCCTGGCTATTAAGTTCATCTCTTCCTTTTCGTAAAATTCCTGTTTATTCTCAGTTCTTTATCATTCCTGGAATATCTTAAATTCTAAGCTTTCTCTTATTTTGCTTCATCCATAGCTTTCCCTTTAATTCTTCTAGGATCAAGGAGGCATTTTTTAAAGTGTGGACAGAATCATAGATTCATTCACTGGTGCATGCCTGAATCGTGCTTCTTGTCCTCCCCGCCTCCTTCCCTGTCCTTGCTCCTTCATTCTGCCTGGCTCCATTTGTTTCCACTGCTCTTTTCTTCCAAGCAAATATGTTCCTATTATTTCCTTGGACTTGATGCACTCTAAGACTCTGTGAATCAAATGATGCATTTCTTCTATGAACAAAGGGGTCATTTAAAAGTTCTCTTAATATTGAACTCAGGGGAAGTATCACTTTCTCCAGTCAGTACTTCCTGACTTTATCTTCTTCTGTAACAAAAAATTGCTACAGCCCTGGCTGGTGTGCTTCAGTTGGTTGGGCATCATCCCCTGAAGGGAAAGGTTGCTGGTTTGGTTCCTGGTCTGGGCACGTGTC
Organism: Anoura caudifer; assembly: GCA_004027475.1. Taxonomy (NCBI): domain Eukaryota; kingdom Metazoa; phylum Chordata; class Mammalia; order Chiroptera; family Phyllostomidae; genus Anoura; species Anoura caudifer. The sequence continues at coordinate 103,672 of PVKU01000498.1, forward strand.
TGGGTTGCAGGTTCGGTCCCCTGTCAGGGCATGGGCATGTATGAGAGGCAACCAATTGATGTTACTCTAATCACATCGATGTTTCCCTCTTTCCCCCCTCTCTTCCCTTCTCTGTAAAAATAAATGGCATCTTTAAAGAAAAACATTGTGACAGGCTTGAGGTTATATAGTATGCTACTATAATGTTATTTAAATTTGTTTTGGGGGGAAATGAGTTTTGAATTACAAAGTACTAACACCATTTTTTTTAAAAAACACAAGTTTCTAATTGAAAATGGCTTATATATTTATTCATTCTTTTTACAAATATTTATTGAGGGTCCACTATGTGTGCTATGTGCCACATATTGATCCAGATGTTTTGGGGTGCAGAGATGAATGAGAAGTCATCACTAAAGGAGTTTATAGTTGAACAGAACAGGCAACACCTATAGATCATTAAAATTATAAGGTATGAGTAAAACAACATCTGTGGAAATTGCCATGAAATCACCGAATACGATTTATTGTTTTTTGCTTTGTAATTAGGGATGACTTCACAGAAGAAAGTCTATGTTTGTAGAATCTTGGGAAGTTAAGAGTTAGCCATGCGTATGCAAGGTCATGTGAACAGACAAAGCAGCATGGCGGCGGATCCCTATTTCTTCACACACCATCCGTCTCTCTGAGTCTGCTGTAACATGAAAGAGTTGGAGTGAATGAATTATCATGTCTCTCTGTAAGGTCCATGCTCCTAGGATTTCTACCATGTTTTGAATGTCTGCTACATGCAAAACAATGTGCTGGCCTCTACGGAGAAAATGTTAGCTGTGTTCTCAAGGATCTCACCCTCCAGTAAGCCTGGGTAAAGAGGTTTCATTTCCTCAACCAGCCAATTGATAGCAGTGCTTGGAGGGTTGTGCGAGCAGATTGTAAGATCACATCCAGATTCATTATCACAAGTGCTGTGATCAATTATGGATGTCTGTTCTGATGAGGAGAAAGGAGGAGAAGTATGTACGTCATTTTATTTTAGTCTTACAGGTTCAGTTTAACAAATTACTCAAAACCTTATTTAAAAAAAAGTTAAAGAGGTGATACAACAAAGAAAACACCCTGAAAACTAGAGTGTCATTTTACAGGTATTCATGTCATGAAAGATGGAATATTTAGTGGTCATGGTTTGTTCTTTTAACAAGTAGTCTGATGTCTCATTGAGCAATGAAAGTGATTTTATGTTTGGGGATGCAAAGGGGACACTCAGTTCAAGCTTCCTTGGACAAGTTAGACTCCATTTGCTCTCCTAATGGCCTACCTTCCATTACAGCACCCCTCAGAGGTCTGCCTGCCATTACTGTATATACTCTCAAAGGGCGGGAGCCACTGGGTTGGCATATTGAGCTCCGTATCCTCAGCAGCCAGCAGTACAGGAGGTATTTAATAGGTAACTGCTCCACAGAAGGTATTCAATACATAACTGTTGCTTGAGCATTGAGTGAAAATGAAAATTCCCCTGGGATAGTTTGTGTCACTTTTTTAGTTGTCAAGGTGGGTACAGAAAGTTCACATCTGCAGATCATGGACAAAAATGTGAGAGAATGTCAGATATTCAACTGAAGCCAACAGTGCGTGAGGAAGAGAAGTTTAGAAGTGCTGTTATTTTAGAAATAAAACTTTATGAATCTTGCAAATAACCCAATGACAAGCTGCCTTTTCATTTACACAGTGGAAATGAATATTAAAGTATTCATAAAACTAGTAGAGAAATATAAAGTTATTCTGATGGAATGAATTTTTAAATGCAGAGAATGAATGTATTTCGGAGACTTATCTCAGCATGTAACAGATTTTGATGAATGCATTGTAGACCATGGATATAGAATTCATTCATGCAGATTCTTATGGCGCAGGCCATTAGAGTTCTTGAAATACATTTGGCCCATGTTTAATAAAAACTCCAAAAATTTGTAATTTTCTTTTGTGCCTCTTTCTTTCCATTTTTTTCTTAACCTATTTATACAAGACAGACTATTTCTATTGTTGGGTGTAACTTCAAGAGAAATTTTGTTATTCATTACATTATTTGAGAAATGTTTCAATTCCAGGAAGTGCTTCCTGCCAGCTCAACCTCATAATCTTTTAAAGTTAGAGACCCATTTTTGCCCTCACTAAGGCAGCATAACTTCTATTTAAGCTAACACCATCGATTAAAATATTGCTTATAAAAATTTCTGTGACTGTGGAAACTTCAATTTGTGTGCTTATTAATTATAAAGTCATTTTCTTCTTCTTTAAGCTATAGCAAAATGTTTGAATCCTATTGCAATTGCTTTTCAGGAAGTCTCCTGTTATTTTCCTTTTCAATCACAAGTTTTGTATTTCACAATTTGTGACTTTGTAAGAAAGCTGTCCTTGGGCCTCCTGCTAAAGGAGAGAGTTATATAATAAGGGCCCTTTTTTCTTTTCCTGCAAATATACCTTTGGATGGGTTCAAGACCAACATCATCTTAACTCAAGTACAGAATTTTTCTGTTGTTTGAGTATTGCTCAGATACCCAGACCTATCTATTAGAACAAAATTATATTAGTAACCTGATTTAAAAAACAACAATAACACCTTTTAAATACCTTCTTACTACTGTGTTTTGTGTATTTTCCCTTAGCTAGTCTAGTGTCAGACCTTTGAGAATATGCAGGCAGAATCAATTAATGTACAAAAAGACTAATGTGAAAGATGTCTAGAAAAAAGAATTAACACAAAAAGATGCAAATACCCAAATAATTCATTATCTCATACTTCCTTTCAGAATTTAAATCCTGAACATTATTGGCTAGAGATAAGAAGATTCTTGAGCTTGGCTCTATTTGAGAAGTTTAGTGGAAAATTTTAAGCATTTTTTTAAAAAACATAAAAATGGTCTAAGAGTCTACTTACCCATGAAATTCACATGATTAAATGTAACGAGGATTTTCCCTACACAAAGTAAATAACCTCCTTCCCATGTGCGTATTGATATAAACTCTCAGTGCATTTGTTTTATGATTTAGCCCAGATGGCTTCTCCCTTGTTTGAGGCTAAAAAATAGATTTTCTTTTGGCTCCTCTAGAGTTCTTTTTCTTTGATGGTGAGAGAGTACTGTTTCTATGCCTTTAAATTGTTTTTTATTTGTATATATTTCAAAAAAAATGCACAATAGCAGTATTTGTTGTTAGCACACATTAGAATTTATGTTCTCATGATAAGAACAATTTCCAAAGAGCCATAGAAAGCCAGATGATATTTTTGAAATCACATGAAAATCCATTGTATTTAAACAGGTGCTTGGCATTTATTGTACTGTTTATTTCATACATTACGTTAGTGTCAGTATAAGATTCAAGAGTATATTATTTTATCTGTTTATCACATTTAGATAGAGACAATAAAATTAATCAAAATAAGTAGGCTGCAATCTGAAGATCTTTAGCAGTATGGTGAAGATTTAAATAATTCTCTACTTTATCTAAATTATGTATAATTGCTAACCATATTTCTAGGTCAATATCACTGAGTCTGGTGTAAGTACTTTGTGTTTCCTAGACCATTTGGAATCATTAGTTCATAATTATCCAAAAAATAAAAAATACTGTGAAGTACACAGCGTTAGGTTCTCCAATGTGATCGATACAAAGAAACAAGAAGCTTAAGTAGTTGACTTTAGATGAGTCAGGATTTGGAGGAAAGGAATTAAATATCAGTTCATCTTTTTTGTTTTGAGAAGGAAATAATTCTGTCTCCGAATTGAGCATTTGAACGGGTATCCTCGTTCTTATGCTGTGTATTTCCAAACGGAAACGTTTTTCTCCTTGGACATACCATGTCCAAGATGAACCTTGTGACCGTAGCAGGAGTACCAGCTAACATTTTTCGAGGGCTAATTATGTTTGGCCCTGAAAAATGTTCTTTCAATACTTCATTTAATTCTACTAATTACCCATGAGAAAGAGGCTGTCATTATTAGCATTTTATAGACAAGGAAACCTGGATTAAAAAGCTAGAAACTGATGCAATATCAGGAAATGGACAGATATTAAAGGGTAACACCAGATGTTATGCTTCTCATCTATATATGGTGCCATGAGAAAAATTCACCTGAACAGGCAACACAGAACAAATCCCTCATCAATCAAGATACTGTAAAAGCCTTGTTCTAATTCTTTAAATTACTGTTGGACAAATATAATTAAGCTTTACAGTTAACTCTCATCAGATTAAGAGCCTACATTATAATTAATCCTTTTGGGTTTTAGCACTTCTATTTGCACAGAGCTGTTAAAAAAAAATAGCCTTCACAAAATGAATCAGTAGTGGTATATCTACCAACATAAGCTAAGCAAACAAAGAATGCAACTTTTGTAAATGAATCTCAGCCAAACTCTTTCTTTCTGATGCTTTGCATCTACAGAGGTCCTTTTACCATGCCAGGAGCTGCTCTTTTCCATGCCTCCACACCTTGTTCTTCCAGCCTGGCTCTGTCATCTCTCACACTCTAGTTGCCATTATTTCTACTCTTGTTTGCTGACAAGGACGCCGGCCTACAGTGTCCACGGTGTTATGGATGAGATACGAGACAAATTCACATGGACTACTGAGTCCTGTGGAAGAAAAGGGATGGCTCGGCTACTCTCTCAAGGGGAGAGCATGCTGAACCTTTCCTTAACAAGATTTTATTGGGTTCAATTTACACAGGAATACAGGTAAAGCTCATTAATCATTGTCAGGCAGTAAGGATCAAACAATGGATAGCATGCAAAGAACTACAGGGCTTATTCTGAGCCAGGGTCTGTTAGCTAAAGGGCTACAAAACTTTGGGAAACAAATTCATTTCCTGCTTGGACCCTTATCATTTAATTGGGAGCATTCTTAGCAAAGCAGGTTTCACAGGATTTTCTATATTCTTTCTTAGGCCTGATCACCCAGGGAACCCGCCCTTTCCAGCACAGAACTGCACTGCCCTCTGTCATTGTTTCAGGCCTAAGTCAGGCAGGGGAAGTAAGGCAGCCAAGTGATTAGGAGACTTCTTGCAGACAGAATGAGAACTCAAGCTATGTCAAACCTGAGAGGTGAGGGTCCATCACCCCCTTTTGCCATAGCCCCCCCAAGTCCTTCCCTGGGGGCTCCCCATGATTGTGCCTGTCTTAGGTCATTCCTCCCTTGAGGAATCTTACCCATCATTGGCTAACCAATCAACCATTGGGGGCCAGGCAGGGTGAAGTAAAAGGAGCAGAATCAGCACTCCTGCCAGGGAGATAAGCTTTGTCTCCTTAGTGGCTTAGTGGTCCGAAGGTCGCTCACTCAGCCTTAGCCATGGGAGTTATAGCTTCTGAAACCAGGCAGGGTGGTTCTCAACTGTTCGCAAACCTTTAATGATTCCAAACTGATGTGTGATTGGGGCTGGGTCTGTGGAGTCAATAATAATTCTAAAACCCAATTTAGAGGTGCTGTTCCACAGAATTTATGCACCCCTATGTTCATTCCAGCACTATTTACAATAGCCAAGAAGTGGAAATAACCCAACTGCCCATCAAAAGGGCTTATCCATGAGTGGATAAAAAAGCTGTGGAACATACACTCAATGGACTATTACCTGGCCATAAAAAAGAATGCAATCTTACCATTTGTGACAGCATGGATGGATCTAGAGTGTATGATGGTATGAAATAAGTCAGACAGAGAAAGACAAATACCCTATGATTTTAATTATATGTGGAATTTAAAGAGCAAAATTAAAAAACGACAAGATATAAACAGACTCATAAACACAGATCAGAATGGTGGTTTCCAAAAGGGAGGGAGAGTGGGAGGCAGGGTAAAAAGGGAGAAGGAATTAAGAAATACAAGTTGACAGCCACAAAATAATCACAGGGAGTAAAGTACAGCATAAGAAACATAGTCAATAATATTGTAGTAACTACACACAGTGTCAGGTTGGTACTAAAATAACAGGGGGAACCCTTTGTAAAGCATGTGATTGTCTGACCACTGTGCTGTATGCCTGCAATTAATATAAATGAATATCAAATGTAAACTGTAATTGAAAAATTTTAAGAAGTGCTGTATTCCAGTGCTCAGTGAGGTGTTATACAACAAATGGAAAGCTGTGCTACAGGCTAGAATTAAATCAATGTGGACTAAATGATTGGATGTCTGTATTCTTCATGCAGCCTTGTCAACCTGCATTGTCCGTGGTGCCTGCCTAACGCATCCGTACATTGGTTGTGCGTACATCTAAGTCTCCTTCTCCATCACCTTAACATTTTGGATTTGCAGTACCTCTGTTCATTTTATTAAACAGCAAATCAGCTTGGCAAAGAAATGCCATCCATCAATAGAAAGTAATGAGATTTTTCTGCGCCTAATACACTGGGACTTTCTTTTTCACCATAAGTTGCTCATAAGCCATGCGTGCTGTCCCTTCCACGTTGCATTGAATTTTGTTTGCATTTACTCTGCCAAAGATGAACTAAAACCAAAAGCCCCAAATGGACTCTCTGTGTAAAGTATATTAAAACTCAAAAAATAAAATGCAATACTTCAAAAGGAGAATAAAGGAAAAAAATCATATGTAATGCATTTGATAATTATTGAATTAGCAGTCTCCATTGGCTCCGTTTGGAGCTGGCAAGGACAGGGGCCCAGCAAGTCAGAAGAAACCTGGCTGCATTCACAGAAGCGCTCGCAGGCCTAGAATTTTGCTTTATGCTTTCTATTGTTTTTTATTTCTTGTGAGCCTTCCCACCAACCACATGTGGACTAACATGTTAATACGCAGTGTATTGTTATACGTCACAGCTATAAAGTTGGAAACACAAAATGTTAACTAAACTCCAATCTCTGAAAATATCCCCAGTCCTTGACATGAGGGCACAGTGTAATTATTGCTGAGGGACTGTTGTTCTCATTATCTATTCATCCTTTAATTGTTGCCCACAGATGTCTCCCACCACCTTCCCCACTCCCAGCTCACTGACATGTTCCAGTAGTTTTTTTTAAAAAAACAAAAACAAAAACAAGATTTCTACTGATCTTAAAAACTGAATAAACAAAAAGAACCCAGAAAGCTTATGGAAGTAGAAAGATCATGAACTTCACAGGGGGTGATATAAGTATAAAAACTAAACATTTCCCCCATTTGGGGTTCTAAGATATTAACCTGCCTCTATTGATCAGTGCAATAAAAGATGCTACTATAACTACATAAATATTACATGTTTTGCATAAATTCTGTACCCTTCTCACTACAGTATGCCTGCCTCTTAAAAAGTGATTTGTCATTGGCAATTTTGATCGACAGAGTATAACATGTAGATGGTCATCACAAGAGCACATGATGGAATAGTTTCAGATGCTCTGCTTTCATTATTATACTTGTCCTAGATATCCATAGCCACCATCCTCTTTACTTTATTCATGAATGTGAGTAGAAAAGTGGACATCAAAGCATTATTTTGTCTTATTCATTCAATAAGCACTTACAATAATAACAAACAAGGTATTAGGGTACAGACATAAATAAAACATAATCTGTACCACTAGGAATTCACATTCTAGTTGGGAAAAAATGCATATTAAGATACAAATGACAACATTCAGTACAGCATAATAGCTGATAGAAAAGAGGTCTGTTCATGGTACAGAGGCAACTGCAGGGAGAATATGGTCAGCCTCTCTGGGATGGGAATGACGGGAAGGGAGAGACATCAGGCAAGCACAGATTCACCTCAACTTGAGATTTCCCTGGTCCAAGCAATGAGAGGACCTAAAGACTTATCCTAGAATTTTTTTAAAAAACAAGTTTTTAAGATTGTACATTCTATGCCCCTGCTTAAACAGGTTCTATTCAATTCCATATCAACCAGAAAAGGAAACTCAGCTTCATCATCAATTTCCTAAAAAATGTTCAATATCATTGTTTGTCTGACCTTGAGTAAGTCTGCTATTTTGTGACCGAAGAGAAGGATGACAGATATCGCAGTCTTCCACTGTCTTCCTAGACTGTGTCTTCCTTCCTTCCTTCCTTCCTTCCTTCCTTCCTTCCTTCCTTCCTTCCTTCCTTCCTTCCTTCCTTCCTTCCTTCCCCTCTGGCATCAAAGAAATGTCTCTCCTCGCTGTTCAGAGACATCAAATCTCCTTTTAAAAACGTTGGCATCAGCCTCCACTCATTCCAGCCAAACAGACTCACCTCACTCAACTGGGCTTATCAGAAATTTTTCTAAGCAAAGGTAATTTTCCCTCAAGCAGGAATTGTTATACCAGCTGCTAAGAGAATGAAACTTGTATGACACAAAGAAAGCTTCACTGAGATGATGAAAACTTGACTGAATGAATAGCTAGCCTTGGGCCATTTCTAAATAGATTGGTAATGCTCACTGAGTGCCATGTTCTGTTCTAAGCATACTAAATTCTCACTGCATTTAGTAGCACATATGAGCGGTGGTACTAGTACTGTTTTGATTTTGCTGAAAGCATGGAGAGATAAAGCACAGAGAAGTAAGCTCACTTGATCAAAGTTCCACAGCTAATATATGGTTCAAATCTAGGGATTGACTCAAGCCTGAGGGCTTAAAGATTCTACTGTAGTATGCAAGAAGTAGTACTCACTGTGTCATACTGAGTCTGTGAAAGCATGCTAGGTTTGTTAGATGGGTTTGAAAATTGTAAGAGACACCCCAAATAACAGCAACTTATGAATATACTTGATGACATATGAAAGTGTAAAAATAACTCAGAAGTTGACACATCACATCTCACACCCGTTGGCTATAACTTCATCACGTGGCAACACTTCCTTACAAAGAGAGGTTGAGAAGTCAAGTTTTTATCTTGATGACCATGTTCCAACAAAATTCCATTACTATGTCAACAGAGTATAGATATCAGGGACAACCAGCAACCAGGGCTGCACTGCATTAACTCTGCGTTTTTATCCCCAAATTCTTTCAAGGTCCATTCCTTCTCTGAATAGTTTCACATTACTTGAGTTACAGAAGAACTTTGACAGTCTTCAGATGTAACAGACACATCCTTGTTTTGTCTCTGCAGAATGTGGACACGTGGAATCATTAGGGTGGAACTTTAATGGTATATGAGCATCTTTAGTGTTGAAAACGTCACAAGAAAACAGATGTGCCCATAATGCCTACAGGTGCAACTTCATTCTGTGACAAAGATGAACCTGGGATGTTGATCATGTCAGTAATAGAAGTGCAGGATGGAATGTGTTTTCTGAGGGAGGTGAAAATAGGGACCAGAGACTTGGCAACCTGACAAAGTTGAGGAGGAGTCTATGGCCTTTCAATATTCATGGGACACTAATTGCTCATCCATTTCCATTAAGTCCTGGTCCAAGACTTAGTAAGTAAATAATGACTTAGAAAAGGGCAAACAAATCATCAGGGGTTATTTGGCCCTGTGGGAGAAGCATTGCCTTTATAAAGTTGTAAGCTTATAACTAACTAAATAATAAATTCAGAGCTGTTGCTATCTATTCATTCACCAAGGTCAAATATAGCCAGGGGCTGAATATATGACATCAGTGAATCCTTTGTAAGCTTCAAAAGGGAGCTCAGGGTGGTGATAGATAAAAAGATGCCTTGACTGTGGTATTGTATACCTGACATCATATTAGGGAGTGGGGATGCAGCCATGATCAAAAATAACATCTCTGCCTCTGTCAATCTTTCATTCTGGATCAAGGAGAAGGACAATTAATAAATAATTATAATCATTGCTATTTTCCAAATGATTATAACCAAATAAATATTATTATTGCAATATATTTAACACATATATTTTCAAATAAAATATTTTAAAGCAATATTAATAATACCTACATAGAGCATATAGATTGGTCTGTCATGTGGTAGTAGTATGTGCTAAGAAGAAAAACATAGTAGAGTAAGGGTTACAGGGAAATGACCTGGGTTGTTTAGAGTGAGTGGTTAGGAAAAGCCCTCCCGTGAGAGGACATTTGAATGGAGACCACACTGGAACGGAGGAGTGAGCCAACAAGAGGTCACAGCACCGTGCTGGCCCTGAGCTGGGATAGCCCTCGGACACTCCAGGACCATTGAGACCAGTCTCATGGCAGCTGAGCATGAGGGAGAGTGGTAAGGGGTGAGGTCTGCACTGTTTCTGGGGAGCAGATCTTGTGGGGACTGGGAAGTCACGGTAAGGGATGCGTAGGGATGTGTACTTTGAGTAAGGCTGTTGTTGATATATAACTTTCTCCTTCTGTTACCCATTCATATTTTTTATTCCGTCAGCTGGCCCTTTACCTCAACAGAGTTTGTGACCTGGAGGATTCAATTAGGCCTTCATTCCTGAAAGACAGGAAGGGCTTGAATTCTCAATTCCTGTGCCTTTATATTTTTTGTAGCTTTCCAATTAGTAATACTATTGGACATAAAATTATTAAGAGGTGTATCAGAAAATCTCCTGGGTTCCTGGTATATTTCTCTCTGCCTCCCACTGTATAACATCGACTCAATTTCCTCTTGGTAAATGACATTGATTACCCAGCCAATATTTTAATCACATTTACCTATTAACTTCAGTGACACCAAGGGCCCTGATGGCCAGATGATCGTGTCAATTTCTAATTCAGTGAAGCTCTTGTTGCGTGACCTTGTCAAACCATTCTTCCCCTGAGAACTAAGGCAGCTAAATTAGCAGAGTCCAAATTTGGAGCACTATAAAGCAAATATTTAATGAAGGGGTATTAGTTGCAATAGAGAAAAGAACCGTTCTTACTTCCACCGTGAGTGTTCGGGCTGCGAGGGAAACAACATGTGCATTGGTCCCTGGTTCTAAAGCTATACCTGTAGGGCAAATAGTCCACGCTTTTGGAGGGTTGCTTCCCAAAACATGCCCTGTCTGAGTCTTCAATAGGCCATTCAACCCACCTGTCAAGTTAGCTGCTTCTAGATAACGGTATATGTGTTAATACCAGTGAATTCCATGGGCAGGGGCCCATTGCTGGGCTTCTTAATGTGAAATGAGTTTCTTACTCACAAGTAATGGTTTGGGAGTTGGTTAGGGTAACAGAAGCCTTGTGGAGAGGAAAGGCAAATTGGCATCTGCAAGTGTTTACACCTGTGAAGATAAACCACTGCTCCCATTGTGATAGAAGGATCCAGGACAATCAACCTGTGGCTGGTGGCTGTTTGGTGTCCCTGGAATTGGTGTTATATAGGGAGCCCTGTGTTGGTCGCTGATGCTCGCAGGCTAGTTGCTCACAAATGGTGAGTGCCTAATCAACCTTGGTGAGGGACGCCCGTGCTTTTGAACCCTGCTAACTTGGTTAATTTTTAAATGAATACATTAGCAAGAGCTGGAACAGCTAGGGAAAGAGACTGATTGACATCCATTGAATATATCTTCATTATCTTATTGCCTCCTAATTACTGAGCACCTCCTCTGTAGTACATGACATTTGGTTGTAATTTTTATAGCACAAAATATCTGTATATGTGCCTTTCTCAGAGAGCTATTCACATACTTTTTCTGCAAACTTCCTTGTCATTAATTTTCCAATTCTGTTCAAGTCCCTAACCATTCAGTCAAACTATTAGCAACTGTCCACAAATCAGTATAGACCCCTTTTTGTAGCTGTCTCAAAATCTAGAGAAAGGGACAACAGAACATACTGCTTAAATTCTCTCTAACAAAATGTTTCCCTTTCACTTGTGTCTTTTAAGATCTACCCTAGATTGTGCAACGGTGTGGAAGGAAACTATGTCCAGTTGTTTTTACTATATCATGCTGCAAACCAAGCACACGTTTTTATCTGCCAACTGTTCCTAAGAACTTCCTGTGATGCCTTAAGTATAGATTGAGGGAGAGGAGGCAATACAGCAAGAGTAGGTGTTATAGGAATCACTTGGTCACATAACTTGTTTCTTCCTTCAGGACCTGCTCCAGATCTATCTCTCACATCTCGTTCCCACTTGGTGGATTGCTGGTGCACGCGCCCAACTTTCTGGTTTGATAGGTCAGATAACATGCCGGGCAGCTCAGGATGCATGGTCACTTGATGTTTCTCAGTCAAGTGCATCATATCCATGAGCCCAGTGGCTATCTAGGAGCTGTTTCTCAAAAAGAGAATAATTATCTGTAGAATAAGATCAGCCTTTTGCTCTGCTTTGTGAATGCTCCCTTAAATATTCCTAGCAGGTCCATGAAACACAGGTATTTGCTACAAGCACTTTAAATGACAGTGGACCTGCTGGCTCATAAGGCTTAAATGGCAGAACATTTGGATCTGTAGCAGAATCTTCTCTTTCTCTGGTTCTCCCTCAAAAGCAGAGGCCTTGAAGGTAGCCTTTACATGGTTTGGGGAAGCACACTGTAACATGATGTATCTACCCTGGGAAATCCAGACATACCAGATTGGCTTTATGCCTCTTTCTTAATTCCAGGTAGGACAAGTTGCCACAATTTGTCTTTCATGTTGGAGGAAGTATCCAATATCGGAACTTGCTCCAGACCACTGGAGCCCCAGAAACCTCACAAAGGTAGTGGGCCTCTGCATTCCTGTGTTTTTGCCTCCCCTCTGGCACTCATTTGTCTTACGAAGGCATCAAGCTTCATGCTGCGTTCTGTTACCTAGGCCCAGTCAGTCTGATGCCACATGTGGTGGACCAGTGTGGTGATCTATAGACTTTCCAGACAAATGAGGTCCCTGTGGACTGCATTATGGCAGAGGGAGGGGGAGCCCTGGCAGAGACCTGATTCAGCACATGCTGCTGTCCAGGGCCAGGTGCAAACTAATAACCAGTGTAAGAGGTGGTCAGTTAATGCGGATAACAATAGTATCTAGAATCATGAGCCTGGATATGTTTGCCTGGAAAGTGAGTGCAGAAAAAGAGGAGACGGTTAAAAACAGAAGAGGTCCACTGTATAAGCAGAGTCATTCTGATGTTAGGAGGTCAGGGAAGTGAGGCTGTCCAAGGAACAAAGAAGAAATATCCAAGGAGCTAGGAAGAAAACTATAACAGAGTGGTAACCCAGAAGTCAAGTGAAGAAAGTGGGATAAAGAGAAGGTATTGGTAGATCTTTATACATTTTGCTGAGAGGCTGAATAAAATCAGCAGTGAAAACAATATAGAATTTAGGAGCATGAAGGTCTTTAGTGACTTAAAAAGAGCAGTTTCAGTGGCGTGGGGGGCAGGGGGACCAAAAGCCTGATTGGAATGGATTCAAGAGAGAATGGAAGGGAGTCATTGAAGAGGGCAAATACAGGAAGGTCTCTCAATGAGTGTTATTGTAAGTATAATGAAAGAAATTAGTGTACACTGGAAGGAGTTAATACAGTATACTTGTGTACTGATGGAAATGAGCTAAGAGAAATGGAAAAAATATATTTCAGGGAAGAGGGGAGGCAATTATGTGAATGAAGACTGTGTGTGCAAGAATCAGAAGAGTGTGCTATAGTTAGGGTCCAGAGAACGTTGTAGTCAGTGTTCATAAAAGGGAGAAAGGAGGGTAACAGTTTGAACTTAATGTATTTGCTTATTCTGCGAGAGGTGGGTCAGAATGATTCTCTCCCTTTCTTCAACCTTTCCAATGCACACCCGCACACACCCCCCCTCCGTGCAGATGCAAATACATTAGCATTGAAACATGGAAATCTTGAAGGCCAGGTGGAGGTGCTCATAAACATTCATCAGATCATCATGGTGGTGTTTCCTGGCATCTGTCCCCAAATATCACTGTTATGTTTCAGAGCCAAGTGTTTTTACTAGTAGATTACAAATTATCTCAGCACCTGGAGAGGCCTCTGTGCAGTTTCAAAATAACTGTACAGTTCATGACAACATGCACACACACAAAAATCATTTAAAAACACAGACACTTTAAATGGCTTATGAGGACAGCTGCTGGACCATTTTTGAGTCAGGAAAAGGACCATCTTGCTTCTCTGTATTAAAAGGCCAAATACTTCGACTTGGAGTCATAGACATAGTTTGCTTATGTTGTCAACATAAGCGATGGGCACTTTTTTTTGTAGGTAATACAGTAAATATTGTAGATGCGCAGGCAATGTGGGGTCTGATACAACCACTCTGTTCTGTTATTGAAGCGCAAAACCAACCATGAACAATGAATAAATGAATGGCTTTGTGTTCCTAATAAAACTTTATTTGCAGAAACAGGTGGCAGACCAGATTTGGCCTACAGGCTCTAGTTTGCCAAATGTGATTTTACATACGTTTGAAAAATCAAAATACATTTTTATCAGTCATTCTTAAATTTTAGCTTTTCCAATATTCAAGAGGAAAGGGTTGCATGACCTAGTTTTCCGAAATGTTTTGGCATGTAATGTTTAGCCACCCAAAGAAACCTATGCAGGCTTGTGAATTGTTGACCTTTTGCACATTCTAAAGCTGCATGGCTCGTTAAAATACGGTTAGGAGGAAGGCAGTTCTTTAAAAAATCTCATTATAAAGCAAGAGAGGTGCTACTCCCAAATGCATTGAGGGCTGTGGTGTTTAGCTGGGGTAAAGTATCCAATATTATACATATACATTTTCCACGCATTTTTATTTTTTGAGAAACATGAAAATAAATGTTTAGTCCTAAAATGCTTAGTTTGCTTAAATCTGGTCAAAATGCAGTACAGCATTTTCATATTATAAAATTCCACTCTGTGAACCACACCATTGCTAGTATTGAACTACCTTCTGAGAAGTACCCCTCAGCATTGTCTTGGCCGAATTCTTAGGTCTAACAAATCGACATCCTTTCAACTTTACGGGAAGAACTTGACTAATTCCAGAATGCCTCCCTGTTTATTTATGTTATGAATTATAATAATGATAAATGTCTATTTAAGCCTTTAAGTCTTGAAAGCTCTTAACCTCTCTCCTCTCCTCCCTCCCAAAACAGAAGGTGGCAGGGCAGGTGTGACAAAGAAAGACCCTTCTTTTCCTCCATCATGTTCAGCCTCTGCCACTTTCTGTTCTTGCCTCTAAAAACCCCATCTATGCCCTGACAAGAGAACCTGCTAGAAACATGAGAAAATCAAAGCTGTATTCAAATATAAATAATGGAATTGAGTAACCTACAAATTATTGTATATTAATATCTATATCCATTTTATAGTTGGCTACGTTAATGTGCTATTTTCTCATATGAAGAAGTAAATTCCTCCAGTCACTGATAAGGCAGCATAGCCGGCTGGACATAAGTCCATTTCCTGGGGGCAGGTTTCTTATGCTTAAATCCCAGCTCTGTTGTTTACTAGCTTTGTGACCTTGGTGAAGTTACAGGACACTCTGTGTATCAGTTTTCTCATCTCTAAAATAGGGATGATATTATTACCTGCCTCAAAAAGTTGTGCAAATTAAATCTTAACATGTGAAAATGCTTAGAAATGGATGTGGCAGAAAATACTCTCTCAGATAGTACTGGTCATTATCATTATAATTATTGATAACTTTAGCAGAGTTGGACAAATTCTCTCAGAGCTTTCTGATTTGGGTTTATTTTTGTGGTCCTACAACCCGGAGGACCACAAAAATAAAGAGAGTCTTTTTACCTAACCTTTCACATGACTTGGCACCTATGGTCCTGTTAGGTTAGCATCAAAATCTTATCCAGCCTGGTCGCTTACCTTCCTCCCTTCCTCCCTCCTTCCCACTTTCTCTCCTTCCTCCTCCCCTCCCTACCTCTCTCCTTCCTCCTTTTCTGGCTCTCTTGGAGGGAGTTGGTTGATGAGGCTAAAATTCGGGGGAGTATTTATCAGTCTAGACTGGATTATACCGTAGTAACAAAATACCTCTGAAATCTCAGTGCCTCGGTCCAAAAATAAAAGATATATTAATCACTCATCCTACTTCTCTGCATTGTCAGTGAGGATGGTACAGTCTCACCAAGTGGCATCAGTATTAGGGTAGCAGGAGAGGACACTGGCCATGCTTTTCTTTTGTCTTTGATATGTATATGTATCTGTAGTTGCCAAAATTAAACATTTTAGAAAGTATTTATCAGTGAAATAAAATAATCTTCTTTTAATAAAACAATAAGCTTCAGTTATAGTAAACTATGATGTCAACCTAAATAAATAAATAAATAAATAACCCCCAAACCCCAAACCCCTCATATCATTTAAGAGAGAAAAGGAACTTTTAATGCCATGTGTTAATTTAGAAGAAAAAAATATTTTTTTCTTTGTAACTGTAGTCATTTTGATTCATCATTGAGTACAAAGCCAAGAAATTTAGCGGTAATTTAAAAAATCAGATAGTACTATAATAGTGCAGTTAAAATCATGGTTCATTGATGCTTTAAATAAATCTGTTGATGATAAAATGTGCTGATCACTAATGAGATACAAAGAGATGAAATAATGGTGGTATGGATTTGCAGTAAAATTAAAGTCTGGTAACACATAAAATGCTTGTGAACTGATGAAATTTTTGAGAATATCATTTTACTCTGGAAAAACATGATGTAAAATAATGAGCTTTTTATTTTATTTTTGGTAATGTTACTTGGTCACGAAGAATTATTTTTAATTCAGCAATAATCCCTTTCCACATTAATTTCACGAAGTACTTCTGGCTTGTGGAAGAATAAATTATCCTTTACTTACACTCAAATAACTGCCATTAATTTTAGTAAGAGTTTCTGTCGAAGAATGGAAAATGAATTGGAAAACAGCTATGGAGAATGAATAAACTCTTGATCTTTTCCCCTTAAGAATATTAATTACACATCTTAGCAGATAGTTTATTACTCTTGTATCATTCTCAGAATGCCAAAGAAGTAAGTCTTTGAAGTGATCCTTTTTCTCTGTGATAGATAACTAATATTTTTAACATCAAGTTTAGATGTAAAGGAATTTTTTTTCTTCCTTCTCTTCTTTAACTTTTAATTTTTATCATAGTTATTCATATTCTTCATTCATCCACTATTTCTTAAAGGAAAAAAGAAGAAATTAGCAGTTTCTTGCTCTGTGCTTCCTTTCTGCTTCCAGAGGCAACTACTTAGAAATCTTCCTAGGTTTCCTTTATTATTTGTCTCTATAGTTTGCAATAATATACCTACACTTCTATTTGTTGATATTTCAGTTTGGATATTATCTACTTTTTTCTCCCTACAGGCATCAAAGCTTTAACTATTTCTCACATGCCTTCATACACCTTTTCATTGTACTTGTGCCAATACAGCTGTATCTTCATGTTTAGTTAGATGATAATTCAGTGTTCATATTATTGAGCATCTGAGCTATGTTATATATTAAAATCATCTTTTTGCAGAATTTTTATGTATCCTAATGTTTATAATCTCCCTTTTGTCATTGTTTTGGTGATTTTCCTGTTCTAATTTGGTTATGGATCTCTAGAACCGCTACAGAGCTGGCCCGCTGGGATCTCCTTCCACAACTCATCGGGAGGGTACCCTTCTTCCTTAGATCTACTGCCTTCTGGCTCCAATGTCTTCCTTTCTCTTTGCTTACTCCCTCATCTTGGTGGTATAAAGCTTCCAATAGTTTCCCATAACGAGGTATGTGGGAGGTTAATTTTGCTCTGTGCTTGATTCGCATTTGATGGGCCATTTAGTTGGATTTAGAATTCTAAGTTGGAAATCATTTTTCTTAGACTATTGAATGCCTTTCTCCATTGCCTCCTCGATTTGAATTTTGATGTTCAGAAATGAGATGACATCTAATTCCTAGTGCTGTATACATGACCTGAAATTCCACAAATATGTAGTTTGTTATGGGTATTTTTCATCCATTTATCTAGGAAATCAGTAAGCTCTTATAATTGGGAAAAACATGTCCCATTCTAAGAAAACTTTTAAATATATTTTGGTAAATTTCTCTCCATATAGAGCCTTGTAGGCATTGATAAAGAATCTGATTTTATTTTTGTTACTGGAAGAAGCTGTTGGAAAAATCATAAGGAGTGATATGATAGAGTAAATACATAAATCAAACCATGATACAAGTAATTTTTTACATAACTAAATATTTATACTGATATATTCATTATATTAAATCCATATAGAACAATTAAAATTTAATTTTTGAATAGCGATCACAATATCAGGGTTCAAAAGTCAAAAAGTGTGTGAAAGTACCGTGATAGGTTGCACTCCTGTTTCTTTCTTCTATCGCCCACCAACATGAGGTGATCGTTGCTGTTGTTTGTGTGTGGTTATTTGTGGGAAAAAAAAAGCCAATAAGAATAGTCTTAATTTCCCTAATTTTATGTAAGCTATAATAATTTACCTACTTTTTAAAATGTAATCTGTCTCTAAATTCTTTATTATCAGTAGTTAGAGAACTTCCTTATTCTTTCATACATGTATGTAGTATTTCACTTTATCCACATAGCATAATCTATTTGTCTAGTCCAGTCTGTTTATGAATATCATATTTATTTCCAAGTATTTTCTATGAATAAGGAATAGCCTCATACACATGCCATTTTGAAGTATTTAAGTATACCTATAAGGCAAATGACCAAGATTGACATTGTCAGGTCAGAAGTGTAATGTTTTTATAATGTAGATAGATGTAGATTAATGTTTTCTATGATGTATAATTTATTAGTTAAGAGCTTGTGTTTTAGAACCAAACTGCCATAGGTTCAAATCCCAGTGTCACTACCACTATCTCTCTGTGAAGCGAGTCATTCTGTCTACACTGTAATGCCCCCAGCTAAAGCTGTGTTCCTTCAGATGAGGTTAAAATTCAGTATCAAGGGAATTGAGACTGTGGATATCGAATATGGAGTCGACTGCTTTGAGAAGTTTGTCTATGAAAGGAAAGAGAAAATGTCAAGAGCATGGGGTGATGGATGAAGGAACTTTTTCTAAGTGGGAGAAATAAGAGCATGTTTAAATGTTGGTTGGCATGGTGTGGTTGAGAAGAACTGCTTGGACATACAGGAGACAAGAAACAAAAGTCACCGAGAAGGAAGAAGTTGATAGGAATGAAAGAGAAATAAAGAAGCTTATTGGGATTAAATGATAGGAAAGGCACCCTTTTGTTCTCCTAACACCATGAGGGATTATAAAGTTTAAAAAAAAAAAGGAAACTGTAGCATTTATAGTTTCAGTAGGTGGTAGCTGAGAGCTTTTCCACCTAGTAACTTCAACTTTTTTTTCACTAAAGTAAAAGACAGAGTAATCTTCTGAGATTAAGAGGGTAAACCAGAGTGGAAGGATTAGAATTTGGATCTTTGAGAAGAGTAGAAAAGATTGAAGTTGTTGCAGACAATGAGAAGTTGAGTTAATCAAAGAAATGGGCTGTGATTGCCAGCCAGTGCAATGCTCCTGTTTGAGACTGATGATCATAAATTCACAGTGAAGCCCAACTGTCTTTCTGTGGGACTTCCTTCCAGCTCAGTTTCTCATGTATAGGATATATATTATTCGCTTGATTTTTGGAGTAAGCAGCAAGGGGTGTTGTGGCTCGCCAAGTGCCCTTTTAAAATAATGAACCACAAGATCTGAGACAAATAAAGAAGTGAAGAAAGCAATGGATGGGGTAAAAGTGGAGGGTACAGAAAGGTGAGAGAACTTCAATAAGGGAATAAGGAGAAGTAGTCATAATGGTTGTTTTCAGTATTAAACAAGATAATGAACACAAATCGTTTAGTACCACCCCTAGTACAGAGTGCTCAGTAAATGTTAGCTGCTCTTGTTATCATGAACAGAACTGTGTTCTATGTTTATCCAACCTAATACTTCTCTTTGAGTTCACAGAGTAAAGGCATCCTTAAACAGAGAACGTAGAAGAAAGAGTCTTCCAGCCAGCTCCTTATTTCAAAGGTATAAAATCAATCCACTTTTTTAATCTGACAAGCTGATGGAGCAGTTCATTTTTTTTTTCTTGTTGCTATTGCAAACACGTTGCACTAGCTTTGAGGGGGATAAAAGCAAGAAAAATGAAATTTGACCAGGTCAAATAGAGCATTTCTATGATAGCTTTCAGAAGCTGCCACAAATTGGGTATCTGATTTAAAGAAGACATGATTCCCTTTCTTTCACCTTCCCATCTTTGACAAGGTTTGGTTGCGGAATTGGACATAGAAAAGGTGGAAGAGGGTGAACACATACAGGTCATTTGATGTTGCCGGAATCAGGATATGGATTGACTGGCTTTGGTTTTTTAATTCTCTTGTAATTCTGTTATGTTATTCCAATAAAATGAAACTTGATTCTCTAAGAGAAAATTGTTTTGCTAGAGGTTCTCTTGCTTATTAAAGAGCAGTAACAGAGAGTGGGAGAACAAATATACACAGCTGAATTCAAACAATGAAAATACCACAATGGAAATCCTCTAATTTATTATCTCTACAAATGTGAAAGCATAGAAGAGAGCGGAATTTCTAGTAGTCCTGGAGGAAAGATGAAAATAATTCCGAGTGATTTGTTGCAAACTAGCGACAGGTCAGCACATTTGAATCTCATTTGAATTCAACAACAATTGTAAGAAGCGGTGTAAACAGAGTATCTTTGGTTAGCTGTGCATGCCTTTCCTGGCAGTGGGAGAAAAGTAAAAGGACACTCTTTGGCTGTGCATAAGTAGGGAACGGAAACCGGACTCCTGTGAAGTACGCCAAACTTCCCAGTGAGTATATGTGTTTCCCCTGCTTATCCCTTTTTAACTTTGTCGGTGTTGTGTTCTTTATTGTGTCCCCGTTTGGAAGGCATGGCCTATGTCTGTTTTGCTCCAGTTCCTAGAATAGCCTGTGGAATATATTGTTAGGTACTCAATAAATATTACTCGCTTGAATTCATTAATGAATGGTGAACAAATGTCTACATTGTGCATTCATACTATAAATAAATTCTATTTTTGTGAGAAAACATTTGATTGAAACTCTGTATGAAAATTGAATATTTTTGAATCACCTTATCGGAGTATCTGTGTAAGAGTTGGTGGGTCAACCCAGCCTGTGTCAGGCAGCGGACTTGCATTGCTGTTGGTGATGTAAATGTCTGCTCCCTGAGCTGACCGCCAATACAGTGAGTGACATGTCATGGAGGGAGTTACATAACGCTTGACCCTGGTGTAGGTGACACTTTGTTGGAGATAGCTTCAAGGAACATAATTTGGAAGAAAAATATTCCAACAGCTATACAGAAGATTTTTCTATTAATTGAATATGAGCTGGGGAAACACCAGGGTTTTTTCTTTTACACCTAGAACTGGTGGCAAGTTGTGCTTTCAGCCAGCACAGTCACACCTTACACAAGCCTTTGTAAGTGCACTATAAACAAAGTGGCTCAGGGAGAAGAGCCTCTTGATGTTTTTCCTCATGGTTCCTTTTCTCTTTCCAGTGAGTTCTTGACTATGTAAAATATTATACCTTGATTTCCTAATATAAAAAACAAATATATTCTTGTATCTAGGGTGCTTTTTTTTTTTTTGCTTATTTATGAGTAGTATTTATATTACACACAGAGTATAGTCCTTTTTGTAAGTATTCTTTTGAAAACTCTGAATAATTCATACTTAGAAATGACTTGAAAACAATAAAAATTGGAGAGGATTACCCGAGAATGGTTATCTTTAAAGCAAAGATAAAGATTTTTGATTTTGTAGAGTTGCCTTTCTCTGTTTAAAAATACTTTGTTCTTAAGGTTAAAGATAAAGAGAGACTTGTAAAAGCAAGAGAAAAGAAGTTAGTTACCAGAAGGTTGCCATTGGGAGGGGGTACGGGAAGAATGGGTAAAAAGGTGAGGGGATTAAGAAGTACAAATAGGCAGTTACAGAATAGCCATGGGGATGTAAAGTACAGTATAGGAAATGGAGTAGCCAAAGAACTTGTATGCATGACCCATGGACACGAACAATGGTGGGGGGATCGCCTGAGGGAGTAGGGGGTGCTGGGTGGAGGGGGGCAAAGGGGGAAAAATCAGGACAACTGTAATAGCATAATCAGTAATATATATATATATATTTTAAAAAGAATAGTTTGTTCTTTATCCTTGCACTTCACCTGGATATAATGAGGTATGGCATGCATGGTGGCAGAGAAAGGGCTGGGTAAGGGAAAGAATGTGATTGGAGAGTATTGTCTACACATAGTATTTCTCTTTGTTAAATTTATCTTCTATACTGTACTTTTTTTATTATACTTTCTCCAGTTTTCAAAACCAATATGTAACTGGGTAGCTGTTATATAAAAATAATATATTTTAGTGGCAAGATTCAGACACATTGACTTATTATCTATTCATATACAGTCCGTGAATTAAAGAGCAGGACCATTTTTATTAAATTATCTCAATAAATGTTGAAGATTTAGAATAAATTTCTTTGTAGGGAAATTTGCCATCTTTATCTTATTTTAGGTGAGTTTCAAAGTCTATGGCTTGTTATACTTTACAGTTATATCTTTTTACTATCTTTCTAAACTTTCCTGCATTTGTGTTTTAAATTTTACTCCTAGAATTACTTAGAGTTATTTTTAATAACAGCAGTTCTGTTTTTAGAAAAATAATATTCCTAGTACATTTGTTGTATTCCTATGTTTGAATAAACAAACTCATGGCAAGCCTATGTCTTGAAAAACAAATTACTTTTTAATCAAGTTATAATTTATAGACAGTAGATGTGTAATTGTTTTTACATTGTGGAGATTTTTGAATTTATGTTACTCAAATGACTAATGATGTTGAGCAGCTCTTTATGTACTTATTTGCCATCCATATATCTTCTTTGGTTAATTTTATTTTCAAATAATTTGTCTATTATTTACTTAATTATCAAGTTCTAGTATTTTTAATACATTTTGAATACAAGTCCTCTAGGAAATATGTGGCTTGTGAATATTTTTTCCTAATCTGTGAGTTGTTTTTTCATCCTTTCAACAATGTCTTTCAGAAAGTAGTTTTTAATTTTTATAAAAAATAAATATTATTTTTTTATGTGTGATACTTTTGGTGTTGTAGCTAAGAAATTGTCACAAGAAGTTTCTTCTGTTTTTTCTTTTGCTTTTTGTGTTTTATTGAGATATATTTGATGATTAAGAATTGTGAATAGTTAAGGTATACAATTTATTTGATATACATATACTAACTTTGTAGATTTGGGTTTTACATATGCAGTTAATTTTTGTACAGAGTCCAAGATAAAGGTGAAAAATAAACATTTTTTGCAGTGTATACCCAACTGTTTCAGCATCATTTGTTAAAAAGATACCTTAGTCAAAAATCAATTGACTGGATATGTGTGGGATTATGTTTTGACTTTCGTTATATTCCATTCATCAACATGTCTTTTCTATACCCAATATCATGTCATCTCAACTATTGTATAGTAAGTAAATGTATATAGCATAGTCTTGAACTTTGGAGTACCAGTCATTCAACTTTGTTCTTCATTTTCAAAATTGTTTTGCCTTAGCTTCTTTGCATATCTATTTACATTTTATAATCAACTTTTCAATTTCTACATTGAAATCCTCCTGGGATTTTAATTAACCTTATATTAAACTATAGATCAGTTTGGGATAAAATGTCACCTTAACAATATTCAGTTTGGTAATCTACAGACAGTATGCCTTTCCACTTATCTAAGTCTTTTTTTTTTTCAATGTTTTATGACTAATTGCTTTTCACTGACTTGTTGTGGCTTCATTTTTCTTGTCTCTACATTAAACATTTGGAATATCAATGTCACAGAAGTAAATATGGTTTTCTAGAATTAAATAACAGTAGACACGGATCACTTTGTTTTAGAATTTAGCAGATGGTGGTGAGCTTTGGGAGGCTATTAATTCTGATTTTACCCTCTCACCATGTGCTAGTACTTAATACATAAAACAACATAGTTAAGCCTCTGGAAAATTTACTAATCAATAGTATGCTCTGATATAGGAAGTGCTGTGGATGAATCTCATATCACTTTCCAAGTATGTAGGAGCTAAGGCCTATGAAAAGTTGTGGTATAAAATCCTATGGATTCTTCTCACAAATTTTATTTCAGAGAATGACAATTATTCTTTTTATGAAAAAAATGGAAGATTCTATTTTATTTCATGCAGCATAAGAAGTAAATATGCATATCATCTTTAACAGCTATCCATCACATTACAGAATAATGATTTACTCATTGACATGTGCCTTTTTCAAAAGAATGATTTTGAGATCAAAGAGGTAGACCTTCTTGCTTTCAAAAATTACTTTTGAAATCTATTATTCTGTACATTTTTACCTCATTTGATTTAGCAGTGTCTTCAAAATCACAGAATTTAGATTTCTGGTATACACTCCTCCTTGTCATTAAATTCATTTCAAATATCTGTTTGAGCCTGTGTTTTGGTCAGAGAAGGATTACCTAAAAGTGATATAATTTATAAAAACTTATCTGATACAGTTTAAAAATTCTAAAGCATGCACAGTGCGTCTTTATATATAGTCATTATATAGTTTACTTCTTTCCTCCACCTGAATGGCGAGAATTAGTCATCTGGTATCTCAGCCTACCTAGATCATCCTGAGGCACCAAACCCCAATTTCTATGGCTTAACTAACACATGAGATTTAACGTGCCTTATAATAGCTTCTATGCAGAGATTCAAACTCATGCTTTCTTATATTATTACATCCTAATAACTTATATCATAACAAATACTTGCCAAAGGAACATGTGACAAGTCATTTAAAATTAATCTGAGACTTCTTACTGCCCCTTTACTTCACAGATGAAGAAATTAAAGCCTGGATTAAATAACTTACTCAAATCCCCACAGCTTGTTAGCAAAAACATAACTAATACTCATGTGTCTTGGTCCAAAGTTATTTACCTTAAATATTCCTGGTTGTTAATATGATATGTTGGAAAATTAAGTTTAATTCTCTGTTTAGAATGAATTATAGACACAGTATGGTAATTACCAGAGGCGAAGAGGGTAGGGGCAGTTTGAAGAAGGTAAGGAGGGTTGAGTAAGTAAATGGTAATAGAAGAAAAGTAGGTTTGGGGTAGTGAGCACATAATGCAATGTACAGAGGATGTATTTTAGAATTGTATGCTTGAAACTTTTAATCAATATCACCCAAATAAATTTAATTAAAAATGGATCAAATACATCATGTAACAGATAGACATCAACAGTCTTTTGGCTTTTTTTTTTGCCTGCTACTTCTTGTCAATGATGCTCTAGTTTAACCGACTCTTTTGGGGATCATAAAATTTTTATATAAAACATAGATCACATAGGATATGCTATTGGAATCACTCAGAAAGGCCTACCGAGGTAAATTTGTGTGCAAAATCTTATTTGTTATATCCCCATTATGTGGCCTCCTGCAAACAATATAACATCAGAGATAGTTATTTGGTAGTTATATATGCAACAATTTAAGTTCTATCAAATTATATTCTAAGTGTTTTTGGCTGTTTCTTGAAAGCTGCCTACAAATCTTATGAATGCTTTTCCCATATCCTCCACAACAGCCATCAGCAAATTTCTTTCCTTGAAGCACTAATGTCATGAGATTTTAATAGGTGTTTTATGGGGAAAAAATGGGTCCGTGAACAATAATTGAAAATTTTAGATTAAGCAAAAAATACATAGAAACTTTATAGAGGACTTCTCAGAGCCTTTAATTATCTAATCATTTAACAGGTTGAATGCATCCTAGGGACTTAAGATATGGCAGTAACAAACTATGATAGACTTCATGGTGGTTATACTCTAGTTGGGGAAGACAGGCATTTAAAAAAACAGGAAGTAAACATATGTTGAATTAGAACGTGATAAATGCTTAAGGAAAAAATGTAGAGTAGGGAAGGGAGATCAGGCAGGGACGGAGGATGGTAGGGTATAAAGCTGCACACCCCTAGTGAGGATAGGGCTCACTGGGAATGTAACAGTTGGTCAGGACTTGGGGAAGGTTAGGACATTAGCCATGAGAACAGAAGGAAGGAATGTTTGGGGCAAAAATAAAATAACAAACACTGCCAAGGCTGTGATGCAGGAGTGTGCCTGGAGTATCTGAAAAGTAACAGGAAGGCCTCCTGCCTGTAGGGTGTGAAGGTGGTGTAAAGAGGGGAGCGAGGCAAAGAGAGGGCTAACTGAGTTGAGCTTTATAGGCCATCGGGAGGACTTTGGCTTTACTCTGAATGAATTAGAAAAACAGTAAAGATTTTAAACAAAAAAGTTCTATATAATCTATTTTAGAAAGAAAAGTGTGGCTGCTCTATGGAGAATAGATTTTAGGGGACCAGTGTCTTAAAATTTTAGATTTTGTCAGTGGGTCCTTTACACAAGTTCTTTGACTTGACCCTTCTCCTTCTTTAATCCATTATTCCCTCACCTTCCACCCTCCTCTCTGGTCACTGTCAGATTGTTCTTTATTTCCAAGCCTCTGGTTCTATTTTGCTCACTTATTTGTTTTGTTGATAGGTTCCACTTATAGGTGAGATTATATGGTATTTGTCTTTCACCACCTGGCTTATTTCACTCAGCATAATGCTCTCCAGTTCCATCCATGCTGTTGCGAAGGGTAGGAGCTCCTTCTTTCTTTCTGCTGTGTAGTATTCCATTGTGTAAATGTAGCACAGTTTTTTGATCCACTCATTTACTGATGAGCATTTAGGTTGCTTCCAACACTTGGCTATTGTAAATTGTGCTGCTGTGAACATTGGGGTGCATAGGTTCTTTTGAATTGGTGTTTCAGGATTCTTAGGGTATAATCCCAGCAGTAGAATTGCTGGGTTAAAAGGCAGTTCCATTTTTAGTTTTCTGAGGAAATTTCATTCTGTTTTCCACACTGGCTTCACCAATCTGCATTCCCACTAACAGTGCACTAGGGTTCCCTTTTTCTCTATAAACTCACCAGCACTTGTTGTTTGTTGATTTTTTATGAATAATCTTTTAAACTTTTTTCTTTTTATAATCTCTTATTGGAAGTATATCAGTAGTCCAAGAAAACTGTGTCCTTTTAGCAGGTAAAAGAATATGAAGCTTTAGTTTCATAATATTAACTATTAATATTAAAGATTAATTTAAAAAACTTTTATAGCAGATTATTTTAACCTTGTTCAGCTTGGTCACACATGAAATTATTTT
The DNA here is from genome assembly GCA_004027475.1 of Anoura caudifer. Lineage (NCBI taxonomy): Eukaryota > Metazoa > Chordata > Mammalia > Chiroptera > Phyllostomidae > Anoura > Anoura caudifer. The sequence goes on from PVKU01000498.1 coordinate 130,735, forward strand.
CCCAAGATTCCTTTTTTTTGTAAACCTCTGCAACTGTTTTATAAACCAACCACTTTCTACTTTTCTTGTATAAAGCTGTTTACCTTATTAGACATATTAGAATTCTTAACCCTTAGAAATTTAATTTCTTTTGAAAACTAAAAAGTAACCAATTATAAACTGTATGTCATACAAGAATCCTTTAGATTGATAAACTTATAAAAACATGTAATTTTTAGAAATGTGCTTCTTTACAGTGTAATTTTGCAATGTTGTTTATTAACAGATCCAAATTTATCTTTTGGTTTATCTGTAATAAGAAGCCAAAAAATACATAAACCTATGTTCAGTAATTAATGTTCCATTATGTTATCTTATTTGGATATGATCTGGATATTCAATAATTTAACTTGATTCATCATTTAACATAACTTAGCAAAATTCTAAGTGAAACCAAAAAGGTTTTCAGAAACTATTTTTAAGTATGTGTACTATAACATAATAGTTGCTAAGAATTTTACCTAATACCTTTTATTCTACATGTATCTACTTAATGTATTAGTTCTTTCCAATTATGTTTAGATTACCCTGAAAACTTCATTATGCTTTAGACCATGTCAGCCATCTTAAGCTACTAGTTCTAGCTGACAGATTTTGCAAGGGGTAACAAGAACTTATTGACTAATATAGCCAGGTAGAATGAAAGGATTATAATTAATTTGAATAACTCAAGACACATGTATTTCAATTAAAACAACAACCTTAATTTAGCTTTAATTTGGAACGTTTCCCCCCGTTCATGTGAACCTGAAAGTCATTTGAATTGGTTTCTATTATATTTTTGGGAATTTTTATATGTTTGTGTTTGTTTAAGCCAATGAAACAGGTCTCTTCTACAAATTAGCAATGCCAATCATAAGTAGAAAATATCACATATATAATATATTCATAAACACAAAGACACAGACAAATGCAAATGGAGATCTTCAATAGTTTTGTTTTAAAATTTTAACCATGAGATGGGTATGATAATGTAAAATTCATAAAAAGAACAGTTGAATAAGTTAAGTTTATCTGTTTAGATGGCTAAAGCTTTTTCTTATTAATATTTGCAGAGAAAAGATTTGTGTTTGTTCTTGACAAGTAATCTTGTCACTGTAGAGTACCTTGAATATTTTTTAAACTATTTTTATTCCTCTTCAGTCTTAATGATTGAGGATGGTAAAGATAGGTGGGCTTCGAGCTGCTTCTAGAGCTACATTTCTGGTTTGCTAAGCTTTGTAAGACAGTCATTCTCAATTTTTCAAGGAATTGGATTGAAGCCTAAATTACATCATAGTTTGGTTTACTGGTCCTACAACATTATTACATTATTCCTAATTTGCTTCTTTCCCTCGAGGCTCTCTAAAGATTTTTTTATAAGAATCATTTGCGTTTCAAGGAATGGCTCCTAGGTCCTTGAGAAGGTGGGGGTAGAAAATCTACATCATAAGGACGTAGAGAAAGTATCGAAAGTACAAGCCTTTAAAAAAAATCTGTTCCTATCAGCCTCTGAATATTAGCCTCCAGCTTCTAATTCATACTGTGTGGGCTCAGGCAACTTCATCATTTCTTTCTTTTATTTTTATTTTTTTAGCATGCTTAATTAATATGGCTTGAAGGGTGGATTTATATGTCTTTGGTTTTACATTATTAGCCAGGGGATATGTTCTCCAGGGAAACAGTATCCATCACCATAATATAATCAGGGAAAAGAGATATAATCCCTTCACACAGAGCCTGTTTAAATATACGAATTTCCCTATAAAATTTTACCTTAACTCTATCAATTTTTACATTTTTAAAAAAACTATAGCCTTCATTAGGGCTTTTTCAATAGGTTTTGGTTTTATAATAGTGGGTAGAGGAAGTGGTCTTGGCCAGACGTAATATCCATGCCCATAAAGGTGTCCAACCCTTGGCCTGCAGGCCGCATGCTGCCCAGGGTGGCTGTGATGGGGCCCAACACAAAACTGTAAATGTACTTAAAACACTGTGAGGTTTTTTTGTAATTACGCATTACAGTGTATTTAATGTGTGGGCCAAGACAACGCTTCTTCTTCTAGTGTGGCACAAAGATGCCGAAAGGCTGGACACCCCTGAAGCATCCAGGAAAAGTTGATATAACTCCTTTACATAAAGCCTGTTTAAACATTCTAATTTTTTGTAATCTTATCAATCCTTACATTTTTATATCCTTTTAACCAAATTGTAGCCACAGTCAGAGCTTCCCCAATGGGTTTTGGTACAACAGTTCATGGGTTTCTCATTATAATTCCTCCCTCCAGGATTTTGAAGTTTCCCCAAACTGGGGTACAAAGACCAGACTTATTTGGGACCCTTTAATGTTAAAGGATCACAAGACAGTTGCCTTGGAACACTCAGCCTTAGGTAGAGCTGTATTAAAAATCTTTGTTTTAACCTCATCAATGTCTGTTTTATTCATCCCAAACATTTTTAAAGGAAATTCTTAAGGCCATTATACCTCTTTGTATCCACTTTTTAAAATTTAATCTTTTCATAGTTACTGATAAAACAGCTGCTTTGATGAGAGCCCTCTAAAGTTTTTCTAATTTAGAAATGTTTCCAATTCAAAGGATTCATTTTCTGGCCGCTGATGATAGGATCTATTGATCTGAATAGCAACTCAAACCAATATGCCTTTTCTATGGCTTCGCTGTGGACAAAGGAAACACCCCCAAAGGAGATGGCAAAATGATGCAGCCCTCAAAAGATCCAGAAAGTTTATTCCCAGAGTTGGATGCAACCATTCCAAAACACAGGGAATCATGTTTCTCCTTTTTTGAACAGAATAGGGTGACCCTCCAAGTTTATCTTTTATTTATTTTTTCTGTAGATTTCCTAAGTTTTCATCCTCCAGCTGATAGAAAGGAAGAACTAAGTGGGGCCCTGTTTTTTTTTTTTTCTACCATGTCTACAAGGAAAAGAATTAATAAAAACCATGAGTACACTTAACAAATATTTATGAGTGATTAAGCCCAAGGAACTAGTTACGCAAATATATTTCGCCTGCTAACCTAAATGTACAAAAAGGACCCACACCATTCTCCTTCCTCCAGACTCTGTAGGTGTCGGTCTGGCAATCTCACTTGGCGAGAATCCCTATCTTTCTGCTGGCTGTAATCAAAGGTTCCAGGACCTTTCTACTACATTAGCTTTGGTTGAGAAGTGCTGGGCCAGTGAAGTATGCTGTTGACTGCAACAATTTAGGAGGAGTAAGCAAACTTTCTTTACCCTTACAGGTTCCTTCATCTGTTCCAATCAATCAGTGTGGGGCTGATTAATAAGAGAAAATAACCAAATTTAATTACATACATATGTATGGGAACCCAGCATAAGTGAATGAGTCAAAGACCCCACAAACAGAAGTGTTTCAGAGACAGAAAGGAAAAATTTGGTATATATGACATTCCGAGATTAGGAATGAGGTAAGAACCCTAAGGCTTCAGTTAAGAAGAGGGTGATGTGCAGGACAATAAGGAGAGCACTTGTTCAGTAGTTTTATTATCTTCCATATAGATAGGTTATAAAAAGTTATTTTTGCTAATAATTTTTATTATGAGCAAAGCCCCCAATTTTAAAGTCTTCTAGGTTGTTAAAGGAGGGGGCACAAGTTTTTGCTGAACCCACAGGGTCTCAATTGTCTTCAGCTCAAAATAATCCACATGCCAAAGGGGCACATCTTGGGGAGGTCTATTCGGAATCACTAAATACTTTTAGCTATTATTGTCATTGTCATTTGAGTCTGGAATTGGAGGGACAGGTCTGGGCTGTCGATTAAAAAATTAGAAATTATCAGTTTATATATGTTCTTTAAAACCATAGGATTGAATCATATCACTAAGGGCACATTTGTATATAGATATTATAAATAATATGTGCTTCATTTTCCAAAGTTGCTTGGTCCAAGATTTTTCTCTTGAAGCCTTTTTTCCATCTAGTGTTCTACAAGAGAATATTATGAAAATCTCTGAGTGGATGTTTAGCAAAAACCTTTAGAGTAAAAAATAATACTTTATTCATTTACTGAAGGGCACTTAGGCTGTTTCCAGCACTTGGCTATTATAAATTGCACTCCTATGAACATAGGGGTGCATAGATTCTTTTGAATTGGTATTTCAGGGTTCCTAAGGTATAATGCCAACAGTGAAATCGCTGGATCAAAAGTAAACCCTTTTTTAGTTTTTTTTTTTTTTTTTTTTTTTTTTAGGAAATTCCATACTATTTTCCATAGTGGCTGCACCAGTCTGCATTCCCACCAACAGTGTACTAGGGTCCCCTTTTCTCCACAGCCTCACCAGCTCTTTTTGTTCATTGATTTGTTATTATGGCTATTCTGATGGGTATGAGGTGGTATCTTATTGTGGTTTTAATTTGCATCTCTCTGATGGCTGGTGATGCTGAGCATCCTTTCATATGTCTATGGGCCTTCTGTATGGCCTCCATGGAGAAGTGTATGTTCAGGTACTTTGCCCATTTTTTAATTGGATTGTTTTTCTTCCTGGAGTGGAGTCATGTGAGCTCTTTATATATTTTGGAGATGAAACCCTTGTCTGAGGTATCATTGGCAAATATGTTTTCCTATACAGTTGGATCCCTTTTCATTTCACTGACGTTTTCTTTAGCCATGCAGAAGCGTTTTAATTTGATGTAGTTCCATTTGTTTATTTTTTCCTTTATTTCCATTGCCCTGGGAGATATATCAGCTGATATATTGCTGCGTGGGATATGTGAAATTTTCCTGCCTATGTTTTCCTCTAGGACTTTTATGGTGCTACAGCTTATATTTAAGTCTTTTATCCATCTTGAGTTTATTCTGGTATATGGTATAAGGAACCCTACCTTTCAAGATAGCATGGATGGAACTGGATAAATCAGGCAGCAAAAGATGAATACCACAGGATCTCACTTATAAGAGGAACCTAATGAACAAAACAAACAAATGAGCAAAATAAAACTAGAGACATGGAAACAAGGAACAGACTGACAGTAACCAGAGGAGAGGGAAGCAGGGCATAGGGTGGAAAGAAGAGGAAGGGACATGTATGAATGAGCCATGGACTCAGACAACAGGGTGGGGGTTGACTGTGGAAGCTGGGGGTGGGCAAGGCAGTGGAGAGCAAAGAGGGAAAATAGGGACAACTGTAATAGAAAAATAATAAAGTGTTCAAAAAATAATACTTCAAATATGTTGAGAAAAATATTTTGATTTTTTTCTCAGAAAAGTCCATTAAATTTATCTTGGAATAAAAACCAGAGTTCTAATATGTCAGGGAACAAACACATTGGATAGAAATAATGGGCTCACACTAGGGTATATATGCAGGAGCTCAGGAGATACACCAATTTTCTCATTATTCCTGTCTGTCATAGATGCATGTAGGATAAAAAGCCATAGTAATAGTGTCTCCAACAGATGGGAAACTATCCAAACAAGTTTGTATTATCAGCAATTACAAGCAGCTCTCTTATTGGTCACTGGCCAATATGCTTCGATTTTTTTTTTTTTTTTTTTTTTGAGAGGTGGGAGAGAATGAAAAGCAGGAGCTCAGCTGTATGATCCAGATACTGTCCTGAGCTTTTTTTTTTTTTTTTTCTTTTTCTTTTTCTTTTTTTTTTGGTCAAATCTAGAGTCTCTTGAGTTTTCCCTGGACACAAGGAATTCTACTTTTTAGACATGATGATATAAATTAGCCATAGTGAACAGGTTGTAGTTTGAATCATTTCTCTGGTCTTGGTGGATAGATTTGCAGTGGTCCTTGCATAAGCTCACATCTGTTCTTACTTGAGGCCAGATAATACAGTTGACAAAGAGTTGGCTTACTCGAAGGGTTTGGCCACTGACCATGACCCAAACTGAAATCCACTGACTCCTGCGAGGCTCCATCAAGCCCCATATTCTTGTCAGAATGATGTTCTAACCAGGATGATGTGATGCCTGGGTTAACACTGATTCTTTGTGGAATCCTGGATTTTTCACAAGAGTGCTTATCAAATTGGTAAGAGATAATTAACCAAACAGTCCTTTCATAGAATTTGTACAGATGAAAATTTTAGGGTATTACTACCTTTTCTTTTCTCTACTGACATTTTACTAAAGCCCTTCCAAATATTATGTCACTGAATTCTTAGGGAATGCTGTGATATTTTCCTGATTATTCCAATGAGGCAAACAAACACTACAGAGGTTAACATTTCATAGGATAGCGTGGGTAGGCTGAGTATGGCACTGACACACAACCTCAACACCCTTGTTCTTCTTTTCCAAGCTCATAAAAACTTCTCCAGCATAACGTGTTAAGTCAGGGACCCAGAGATACCACACTCAGTCAGGCTGGCGCATTTGATTACTGGTTTTGATGACCTTTAAGTCGCTTGCAAACATGAGATGAAGCGTCAGTGGACAGCATTCTCTCATCACATGGACTTTCCCTCCAGCAGGTGTCTCGCTGGTGTTGTCAGGTATCTGCTATAAAACAGTCCCTATTTCACAAGAGTCCCAGAGGCTTTTTCTTCCTATATCCATGCTGTTTGATAGCCAGTCTATTCTGTCACACGAAGAGCAAGTAGGAAGTTAAGAAGCTGCGGATTTAAGTTTGGGGGTCTTTCATCATTGGGAGCTTTCTTTGTGAAGAAATGGTTGGCTTTGGCTTTTATACATGCACATTCACTCACACATATATCTGGACATATATAAACATATGTTTCTATTTCAGTATTTGGTGTGTGTGTACACACATATACACATGCACACAACTGATGACTGTTTACAAGTGAACCCATGTTACCACCACCCGCATCAAGATATTGAACATTTTTACAGCCCCCAGGGAGTTCCTTGATCCTTTTCTAGACCAAAGCAAACACCCCTTCAAGCCTCAGTCTCCGCACATAAACACATACATTCTTAGAGGTGACCAAAACATAGACTAGTTTTCTCTGTTCTTAAACTTCACATACGTGGAATGACAAGGAATGCATTCTTTGTAGTCTAACTTCTTTCACTCAACATGTTTTGAGGTTCATCCATGTTCTTTCTCATTTAGTATTTGTTTGTTTTTCATGTTTATATCTTTGTAGTAAGTAGTTCATTGTCTGCATGTCTTTCAAATGGTTTATCCACTTTTCTGTTGATGGATACTTGGATTAAAGCAGCTAAGAGCATTTTGTCCCGATCTTTATATGTACATAGGCATTTGTTTTTCTTGAGTATGTACCTATGAATGGAATTGTTGAGTCACAGGGTCTGGCTTAGATTTTCAAAAAGTGATTTGGAATGCTGTTTTGAGTGAAAGATGGCAAATCAAATGATTTAAATGAAGTTAAATGGTACTTATTGGATAAAGAGGTATGGGGTTACTCAGTCTGCAAGATAGGACTAAGAGGTGATTTCCTAATTCTCTTGAAGTATATAAAGAGTAATTTTAAGGAAGAAAGGAAGGCACTATCAATTTATACAAAGTGCAAAATGAAAGAAAATGGGATTACATTTTGACAAAAGAGTGCTTAGGCAGAGCATTATCATAATTAACATAGAAATAGGTTACTGTCCCCAGGGTGTCTTCAAACATAATAATGCTCTTTCCTTGAGTAAAGGTAGATATGGAAGAAAACTTTCCTTGCTATCTCAAGAGTCCTTGATTTGCCTTCTCCTGGAAGGTCCAATTTTCTTTCTAATTTATCTTATGTGTAGAGTGACTATGTATTTTTTTTTACCGTTGTAGCTAGAATACTTTAATCCAGGACAAATAATGCTACACTGGATGGCGCACCATGACAAAGGCTTAAATCTGGACCCTCCAAGTGAAACTGCAGGATATGACTCTGGATTTGTGGTTAACGTTTCTGGGGCAAACCAGCGACACCTGGACACATGCACCAGAAGCAGAGCTGGTGGGGAGTTCTGCTCCCAGTATGAGAGAGTAGCTCATGTTAGACCAAGCTTTCTACAGGTAATAAATACAAACTCTGGGCAAAATACACAAAACAACTAACTGAACACAGTAAAAAGCCCCCAAACAGGGAAAATGTAGAGGGGAGTCCATTCTTTCAGGAAGAAAATGGCTCTGCGCTGACTTGTTTATTTTTATGCCTTCTTACCTGAGAAAAGGCTGTGGTAGGCACCGTGTTGGGTGCCTAAAACTCCCCAAATTATCTTGTGCTTCTCTTCGGACAGAGACTTAATAGCCTTTGTCAGGTTAGTGAGAGACACTTGCAAACCCAGGTCTTAGCCTCATTTAAAAAAAAAAAATGTATTGTATTGGGCTGTAAAAACATAAAAAGCCAACTCATATTCCCACATCAGACTGAATCAGAGCCACTTAGCATATGTGACACCGTTGAGGGAAAGCCCCAAAGGTCTAAATTCAGGATGGATTCTGAAGAACTGATGCAGAGCCTTATTCAAATTCATAAGAGCTTTCCTCAGAGAAACTTACATACACAGACAAAGCAGCTGCTCCCAGTGGTGGCTGGCTGGGAAGAAACCACACCACGCCAACAGCAGGGTCTCTTTTCCATAGGGGGTTCATAGTAAAACCGTATCTTAGGTGGTCACCCAGAACATCATCAAGAACAATGCATTCCTAAATTAACAGATCACATCAGGCAGCAATCGCACTCTCTACGTTCATTAACCTCCTTCCTTGGAGCATGATGTTTATCTCTGGGTGACATTCTGGTTTTCTGGGTAGTTAGCCAAGCCTGAGGGTACACAGAGTGAAATAGAGAGTCCAACTTCTCCCGGATGCCTTTGCTGCCGGAGCCATATTACATCTGAAGTGAATTCCCCTACAGACACCTTTGCAAGAATTGGAAAACACCACCGTTTGGGGAGAAAACCGCCTGCCTGGAGAATTCTTGGCAAACAAACTGAAAAAGGTGTCTAGGGCCATGCACAGCACAACCTCAGACAATGCGGTTCTCATAGGATGTTTTGTGAAGGAAGCCTGCTGGAGTTGTACCTGGCACACCTCGTTCAGCCTAAGGTGTTGTCATCAAGGGCCCCCTCCTCTGAGGGGGTCACCGCCCCACGCACAAAGCACACGGCTTTGTGAGCAGAGTGTGGCCTGTGTTTCAGCCCTGACTTGCCTGCTGCACAATCATCTACGTGGAGGTAAATGGCAGCTTTGTGTCTACTTGTTCTTTGATAACTAAGAAAACATTTTGTTTAATTTATGCCCTGTGCTTCCATGCCTTCACAATGCCATTTTTGGACGTCATTTGTGGTCCTTTTCTGGACTGTGCTCCATGTTCCCTGGACTGAGGGGAAGACTGTGACTTAAAAACCTCCCACATGTCAAAGTTAGTCTTCAAGGGCATACTGATTTGAAAGCACATTCCAAAGGCTACACATGTATAACTTTTTGTTTTAATAGTACAAGCTTTAATAGCTTGAAGTCCTAAGATGCTAATTTTGATGTTCCAGTCAGCCATCACTATTATAGAAAATGGTTTTATCTGAATTTCACTTCTGAATAACACTTTTGTTTTATCTGGAAACACAGCTAATTTTTAATCTATGTGTTTTATTGCAAGAAAATGTTGAGCTTGTACTCAGACGTGTAAGGATGATCATTTTCCTTTTGGTCATGGGAACCCATCACAGAGGTTCACTTTGGCAAATTTTTCAAGGATATGGTAAGTATTGTATTACTTTTCCACTGTTGCCATTGCAAACTGCCACAAACTTAATGGCTTAAAACAACATAAATTTATTATCTTCAGTTCTGTGGTGCAGATGTCCAATAAGCATCTCACCAGGCTAAAAATCAAGAGACTGGCAGGGCTGCTTTCCTTCCTTAAGGCTCTGTTTCTTGCTCATTTCAGTTGCTGGCAGAATTCATTTCCTTGCAGTTGTAGGACCAAAGTCTACATTTTCTTGTTGACTGTCAGCTGAGAGCTGTGCACAGCTTCTAGAGACCTCTGCATTCCTAGGCTCGTGTCCACCTTCCTCCACTTCAAAGACAGCATTGGCAAACTGAGTCCTTAAATTCTATCTCTCCGACTTTTAAAGCCTCATGTTGTTGGATTAGACCCACCCGGATAATCTACTAGATGCTCCTCAACTCCAGATGTGATTACTTAACCTAAATCCCATCTAAAAATTTGCTACTTTTGTCATGGAATGCCATATATTCACAAGTTCCTGGAATTAGAATCTGAGCATCTTTGGAGCAGCCATTATTTGCCTGCCATAGCCTTGAGGCATTCTTTTGTAATTGCATTCGTAGGTTAATTTATTTAGTAAACAGGTAATGAACCCTTAGTTTGCAACAGAGAATATAGAGACGAATGAACTACAACACTGCTTCTTAGGTGCCAATCACTACAGCAACCAGACTCATATTCACAGATGCAAGCTGACTTCATTATAAATATCGATTTACCTGGGTGGCTCCTTAAAAATAGAGATAATGGCTTTCATCACCGGATTCCCAGTGTTAGACTCTCCATGTGGCACTTAATAAGCACTCAGATAGTATTGCTGAATTCATTAATTTTAAGAATCTATGTTTTATTCTCACATGAGAACAGGCTTACTGACTTTAGAGAGAGGGGAAGGGAGAAAGAAAAAGAGAGAAACATTGACATGAGAGCAGAACATTGATTGGTTGTCTCTCGCATGTGCCCTGACTGGGGACTGAACTTGCAACCTAGGCATGTGTGGGAATTGAACCTGCAATTTGGTTTACAGGACGATGCTCCAACCAAATGAGCCACATCCAGCAGGGCAGTTTTAAGAACATTTGTTAAGCATCTGCCTAATGCCAAATACTTTTCTAGATGTTTATTAAACATTAGTGAGTAACGTAAACTGACTCTACACAGTTGTGGAACTTACATTCTAGTGGGGCCCTTACTTTTTTAATGTGGGCACTTTAATTCAGAGATTGTGAGTGCCATTTGAGTGTGTCTGAATCTTTTTTCATTGCTAGGGAGAAAACAGGTGAATTGACAAGATCTAGTTTTTTCATAGCAAAACAGAGGTGAGGGTCTAGTTTTTAGAAATCCCTGATGGGAGAGAAGAGGATGGATTGGCGGATTGGGATTTAAGAATGGCTTGCCAAAGCCTGAACCAAAACAGTAACAATTGGAATGGGCTCGAGAGATATTTATGAGACAAAACTCTGGGGAAAAGAAAAATGTAGGGAAACTGGCCTGTATACGGAAAGCTGGCAACAACAAGAGATATACATTTATAATCTATTTGAGTATAGGTGATAGTTACCCTCTTTAAATTAGATACTTCTTTAATGAGAAACACCCTGTTAATATATTATAATGTACATTCACAGAAACAATTTGAAATAAAATATTCTAGCATTTTGTATCATGCTACTAACATAACCTATAATACATGGGGCATTTGTCAAACCTATAGTATCTGTCAACATTCAAACAGGGAATTTAAACAGTTATTCTTTTTGAAAGCAATAGAATTTATGTGCAGGGCCATCAGAACTGAAAGCTTGACATGGGAAATTTAGCAGTTGAAATGCAACTGAGAACACATCAGAGGTGACCTACATAAAGAAACTTAGTACGAATGATTCCTCCTTTGGGGGAATCTACTTTTGTTCTTTCTTGTTCAACTGGGGAGAGAAAAAGAATCTTGTCTGTAAAAATGCTGAGAAAGAAACTAGGATGGAGAATTGTTTTAGAGGGCCCATTTGCATTGTGTCTGTGAGAATTTCCAGCAGTTAGGTATTAGAATTTACTCATTACATCTGAATATGCTTCTTTCTTTAATGGCTTTTCCATGATGACTCCTTTGGGACTGGCTGGCCAGGGTCCTGCCGGTGTGAAACCATTGATCAGGAAATATTCCTGCAGCAGAAAGAACCTGGAGTCATCCAGAAAGGCCAATGGGATCTTTGAAACAGCAGTCTGCCTCCTGACCCCTCCACAGACAGTTCAAAATTTTTTTTACACATAACACAGAATGCATTGAAAGACACAAGACAGGGAGCAACTGATTTTGACTTTATATGTGCTAAGATAAATACACACACACACACACACACACAGGCAGACTCGGGCATACTGGTAAAATTTCAACACAGCACAGGAAGTAGGGACCAAAAATTGAAATGCGTACAATATTTGTTCATATTACAGAGAGCCAAATGGGATGCTTGGGATGAAATAATTCAGTCAGCTGACTGGAAGCTTTAGGTTCCAAGATTTAATTGTCAATAGTCTTATATCCAAATTATCTTTATTGGAGGATATAAGAGGGTAAGAGTTTACTATTTTCTATATAACGGTATACACACAGAGACACACAGACACACATGAAGAAATTAATATAAAAAGAAAACTAACTTTGTTTTGAGAATTACTTATTTGCATCAGATAATCTTAAATTCTCCCTAGGTCGTGGAGATACCTTATACTAGTACCTTGTACAATGGATTACTAGAAAGATTATTCAATGAACTTCCAGTCGTGGAGTTGTGAAATCTTAGAGCTAGAAAGGGGTTAGCCCAATCCTCTCATTTACAAAACCATGTAGAATACTTGAGAATTTTCCCAATTCATAGAACTAGGTAATTTAAGAACAAATTTAGATACCAAACATTGTCTTTTCTTGAAGAATGTCCATTCAGCATTCTTGCATTTAATGATTTTTCAATGGGTATTAAGGCTTATAAAGGGATAGGAAGAGTGAAATTTCAGTAACTTAAAGTCCAGAATGAAGGGAAATTCAGGAATTCATTTGTTTTTCTATCTTTGTCTCTTTCTTTCTCACTGCCATTCTATTATGTCACTACGGGAAGTTTTATTCAAATATTCTGCATATCTAAGATTTGTCCCTTCTGAACATCCAAACCCCTGGCCTTTTGCTTATCAAATAAAGATACTGTGATTACTGGAATGTCAATATTTTAAAGAATTAGAGATCCTTGAGGGAAAATGTCTGCACTTTACAATTAAATACTTAATATTTTATAAACATTTTATCTTTTCACTGATCTTCATGCCTTAAGGAAGATAAAGTGTCAAAATAAGCAAAACCAAAGGACTGGCAAGCAAACAATTTCCTAAAATTGAAAGGTGAGGAAATTTAAGTATGACAGTCAATTTTTTTTCTTTGCCTAAAGCTGGTTATTGTTGTTGAATTAATCATGAGCTTGTAATATTTCTGATGTGTTGGAAAGTGATATAAAAAATGGACAGACAAACTAGTGGCATTGAGAAAATATTCATCTTGTTTTTTATTATTTAAGGCTTCCATTTGCACCACTTGCTTTAAAAACATTTTTTTAAGAGGCGTGATGTCAGAGAAAGTTGAGGATGATTGAAGAAATTACATGATGTAACAAGTAGAGGGAATTTTAAGTCCCAGCATAATGTGACTTTATGAAACTTTGTTGAATTTTTTTTTTTTGCCATTATTCTGAGATCAAAAAGCTAAGGTCTAAATAGATTATAAGCCACGTAAGGATAGGAACCATGTCTTATTCAGTTTTGCTTCCTCTCAAAAATTTTTTCATAAAACACTTAGCACTTGTTGTTACTCCCAACTGTAACTGACCTGTAGGAAATAATGTGTTTCTACTATTTCTTCCATTATTCCATTGTTCTCACTGTGTGGACAAATTGTCTATCACCATAAATCAGTCCATCTGTTTGGATTTGAGTATAAAGTACTAAACCTTTAAATGGGCCTAATAATACCACTGGCCATCAAGGGAAATTTCCATAAATTAAAAATTATAGGATAAGCTATTACAGAGAAGACTATGCAAAGTTTTTCTAAAGGTATACTTGCATTCATACATTACTTATTTTAAATTATATTGAAATTTAATTATAGTATTATATTTTCAATTATCAGTAATTATTTATTTTCCAGAAAGTATTCTAGCTGAAAGGGAAAAAGAAGAAATACCTACTTCTTTTCCTACCTTTCCATAGGATGAGCTGAAAACAAAGTGTGTATTCTAGTGCCCATTCCCCTTCATAATTATAATCAAGAAAAAGTGTGATGACTCTAAAATGTGCCACTGAAGAGTATGTTCTGTGAAACTTCAAGGCATGGATGGAAAGTACATGTATTTTTGAGTAACTTAGATGCAGATTCGAACGATAATTGGCACATATTGATTTTGAGAATTAATTTCGAGAAGTAAATTTGAGATTGAAGGTATCAAAACCAAGAGAAACTTTCTGAGTCTCCATCACTTCATATGTGAAGTAAGGGTTTTTTTCCCCCTGAGAATTAATTGACAAAACAAGGGCAAGAATATTTGGTATATTGTCTGGCATTAGTATTTGCACATGAGTTTCCTCTCCCAGAATTAGCTGGTGGCACTATTTCCAAAAAAAAAAAAAAAATAATAATAATGATTGACATTATGCATGAAAGAATCTACATTTTATGGTCACTTAAATGTAGATCTGAACATCCTTTTCATTCTTAATTTTTTAATTGAATTTATTGAGATGACATTAATTAATCAAACTGCACAAGTTTCAAGTATACGACTCAATAACACATCATCTGCATCCTGCATCGTGCACTCACCATCCAAAGGCAAGTCTCTTCCCACCACCACTTAGCCCTACTTTGTCCTCTTCCACCCCCCGCCACCCCCCTTCCCCTCTGGCAGTCACCATACTGTTGTCCTTGTCTGTGGGTTTTTTTTCTTCTTCATCCTGTCACCTTTTTCACCCAGCCTCCCAACCTCCTCTCTGACAGTTCTGTCTATTCTTTGTGTCCATGGTTCCATGGTTTGGTTTCTGTTTTGTTTGTTAGCTTATTTTGTACATTAGGTTCCACATATGAATGAAATCATATGGTGTTTGTCTTTCTCTGGCTTATTGCACTTAGCATAATAATCTCCAGGTCTATCCATTCACTCACGAAAGGAAAGATTCCCCTTTTTTATGACCAAGTATTATTCCACTGCGTAAATGTACTTCAGCTTTTTTTTAGCCACTCATTTTCTGGTAGGCATTTGGGCTGCTTCCAAATCTTGGGTATTGTAAATAGTGCTGCAATGAACATTGGGGTGCCTATATTCTTTCAAATTAGTATTTCAGATTTCTTTGATATATTCCCAGAATTGGAATTGCTGGGTCATAAGGCAGTTCCATTTTTAATTTTTTAAAGTAGCTCCATAGTTCTTTTCACAATGGCTGCACCAATCTGCTCAGATATTTCTCATAGCAATATTTTTTCTCATATATTACCTCGGGCAAGGGAAACACAAGAAAAAATAAACAAGAGGCTACAACAAACTAAAAAGTTTTTGCACAGCAAAGAAAACCACCAACAGAATTAAGATAACTCACTGAATGGGAGAAACATATTCACCAATGATAAATCTGATAAGGAGTTAATGTCCAAAGTTTATAAAGAGCTTATAAAACAACACCAAAACCAGAAACAATCCAATTTAAAAAATGGGCAAAATACTTCTCCAAAGGTGACCCATAGACATGTGAAAAGATGCTCAACATTACTAATTATCAAAAGCAAATTAAAACCACAATGAGATGTCACCTCATACTTGTCAGAATGGCTATCATCAAAAAATGCACAAATGACAAGGGTTGGCAAGGCTGTGGGGAACAGGGAGCCCTGGTATACTTTTGGTGGGGATGCAGATTGGTGTAGCTGTACTGTTTTAAAATTTGAACTAATTCACCTGAAAAGATGTGTGGAGGTTAATGAAAATCATTGCTATAATATCATTAAAACATGTAAGTAATAGCCCTGACAGGTGTGGCTCAGTGGATTGAGTGCTGGGCTGCAAACTAAAGAGTTGCTGGTTCTGTTCCCAGTCAGGGCACGTGCTTGGGTTTCGGGCCAGGTCCCCAGTAGGGGGCACTGGAGAGGCAATCACACATTGATGTTTCTCTCCCTCTCTTTTTCCCTTCCCCTCTCTAAACACAAATAAATAAAATCTTTAAAAAATGTGACTAATATATTTTAAATCATCTCTTTCCTGACTTGGAGGATACCCTGTATCCTCCTTTCCAAAAGGTTCTGGCCTGCACCTTTCCAAATTTTAAGTATGGCCACCATTAAAATGAAAATTATCTAATGGAGAACATGCTTAATCATGTATTCAAATTCAATTGAAATCTGGAATGTGTTTTCTTACAATTTTCAGAGACAAAAGTGAGCAATCCAAGGAGGCCATGTTGACACTGTTCATTTCCTGTCCTTGGAGCCACGGGCCCAACTGTGGATTATGAAGGGATTAGTGACACAGACTGGGGACCTCCAGGTCCTTCTAGTAGTTTCACCCCTGCTTCCCTCTCCCCACCTTTCCTCTGCAGGCCTAGCCACCCATTCCTCCCACCGCTCCCTTCAGGTGTCAGCAATAGAAGTGCAGGGTCCCATTACATCCTCATGCCATTTTTTTCCAGAAGCCATACCATCCCTCACAGATATCATACATGAAAGGAAACACAAAACAGAAAACATGCCAGATAGCAGCTGTCCTGAGGGGAAAGTATACTTCCACAAAATGAAAATAAACGAGTTTATATTTTGGTACGCTTTGATGTTTTACAGAACAGACACAGATTCTGCTTAGGGTTCCAGTGCCCCTAGGCTCATTAAATGAGGGAGGCAGGCAGTTAGAGGAGGCACCATTAAAAGGAGACATTAATGCGCTTTTGAAAGTAATGGGTCAGACATATAAGTTGTTGGAGGAAAGTAGTACAAAATAGTGGATAAAATATTTATACATGCCATTGAAGCTTAGCGTCCGTTCCAGAGGGAGATGTCCTGGAGAGATGGATCTTCCCCTTTGTTCTGATTCTATTTTTCCAATTGCTCTGACACAGCTGTTGGCTTCACATTCATTCTGAAGTTGATTAGATCAGAAGGCCGAGGCTTGCCTGCCCGGCATGACCAGTGACAGCCATCAAGGTTGTGGGTGTTCCGGGCTCGTGCGTGGTTTGTCTATTGAAGTTGTTTGGGGTGTTCTGAGCGCTTCCAAGATGGTCTCTAAATTTTAGTGCTGCCATATTTATACATTGTGTGTCCCAGCAGCACGGTGGGCCATGTGCACCGCTTGCATAAAATGTGCTGATCGAGTTTGAAAACGGCTGTCAGATTTATGGAGCATAGCTGTAATTCCATTCACACGGACGCTCTGCTAAAAGCAGAAATGGAGCCTTATTACCTTGGTTTTGCTTGTTTAAAAAAAAAAAAAAAAAAAAAAAACACTGACTTTAACGGTGTAAATTGTTACCTATTGACGAAGTCTTTTGACTCATTGTCAGAATGATTTAAAGTTTCTAAACATATGCTGTAGGTGAGCCTCAATGCGGACTCTTTTCTGTCTGAAGTTCAGACAGGTTTATAAAAACAGCTAACAATGATAAGATACTATATTATGTGCTTTTAACCACTGTTTCATTTAGTTATCACAAAAACTCAAGGAAAGATGATTTTCAGTGTCCATTTTACCGACGTGGAGACTGAGGCTTAAAGTCTTCCCCTGACCTGGGTCAGCCCTCAGCACATGTTCTGGTCCCAGGTGGGTCTGAGCACATGCCATATGCAGGGTAGCTTTTGGTGCGCACTGTCTTCTTTCAAAGGGAACTCCCCTGGGTGGGAGTATTGGTCTCCGGGTGCCTGTGACTATGGGGGTGGCCTGCAGTGCTTTGGGGCCTCTTCCCTGGAGAAGTAGAAGTGGCTTTTTCCCAGCAAAGCAATGATTTCACATGCCTTTGTCAAGTCACATGGCCAGTCTGGCTCCCTGAAAGCTTTCTCTGGCCAGCAGTACCTGCTCTCCAAATATAGGGTCCAAAGCCAAGGTTATTTAAACTATGTCATCAGAAGTAGTCAGCTGAATTATTGAGTCATATCTTTTAGAGTTGGGAATGATCTTAAAGTTCATCTGATTCAAAGCCATCGCTCCCCAGGGGAGGAGGCTGGCATCCAGGGACTTGGAGGAGTTTGACTAAGCCAACGGGTGGGGAGGGGTAGTTTGGATGAGAAGCCACGTATATGCATGTCCAGTCCTGAACTCTTTGAACTGTACCAAATCGTCAGGACACGCCATACCATTTCCCTCAGCGATGATAGAGTGCCCTCTTTACACTCTATTGTACTGTGCTGATTTTATATCATAGAAATACAGATTGAACAGCTGGGATATAATATATATGTTTGGGCAGAAGTAGGTTTACAGTTGTGAGTAATACAGAGTTTATTCCTATATTAGTATTTATTAATTAGTGTATTATCTTTCATATGAACAACTATGAACCTACTTCTGCCCTGGCCTGTATAAGATTTTATTTCTTAATCTTTATAGGAAAAAAACCCTATTTTTTATTTATGGTTTTAAAATTCATACTGGAAACTTGTTTATCATCTTTAATCAAAGAGAGAAACTGAGAATGAAATTGTCTTAGAAAATGTAATGATAAAATTATGCTTAGAGGAGACTAAGACCTTGTTTGCTTTCTTTACTCTTTCTCATGCTACCTCTCTGTAGGAATTGGGGCTAAGAATCCAGAAGCCAAATCTAGATGCGCAGTTTCTTTAAACTGATATAATTGCACCCCCCCCCCCACAAAATGGGGAGGAGGCACTGTGGAAAATATCATATCTGAGATATTGACATTTCAAATAATGTTATTTTTTTTATAAGTGTAGACTCTACCCTTAATACATTCTGAGACTCTAACATTGGATTTCTTTTATAGCTCTGAAAACAACTTGATTTATAACAAAAAAAAAAAAAAAAAGAAACTTTAGAAAACATACCGTCTTTTATTCCTGAGGAGGCTCAGAGAGACTGCACCTTACACATGTTTTGTAGTTTCTGGAGGCATTCTGACCGAATATGATGATACGTAGGAGTCCTTTGCATGTGCCAGGGAAATAATCAGATTATATAAATGCCTGGATGTATGTGGCTCTTGTATTATGTTTACTTTTGAAAAACTGGGTATTCAAATAGCTTTCTACAAAGAAAAAGATTGTTTCAGCTAAGTGATATACCTAAAGCACGTTTAAAAAATGATGCTGTTTCTTCATTTGGAAACAGTTAAAGTGGAGTTTGGAAAAAGCCATGAGTATTTCAAGGGACTGAATTGTAAAGAAGAAGCCAGAATACGAGATACCATGCAAACTACATTCAGTCTTCCAATACCAGTCTCTGGAGATTAGGTTTAGAGAAGTGAATGGAGAGAGAGTATGGGGAACATTCCCACCAATTTGTAATATTGGATCAGGCCCAGTTTAAACTGTGTTAATTTATTCTTCATTAAACCATGGAGATTAATTAATCCTTTGGTTTTTTGGATTAATGAGTAATCAATACCCCAAAGGGGGAAAGAAAGGAATGATTTCTTCTCAAGGAACAAAGCATTCAGGTATCCAAGTTATTTCATCCTTTATGTTTACAAAGCACACCACAACCAAGATAAAAATGCACGGCATTGAAGGAGATTTGAGCTTTTTTTCTTTTTCTTTTTGGTTAAGTAAGATATCCTGGGTTTGTGTGTTTCAGAAGGATATACACCAGTGGGAACATGCACTAAAATAATCAATGCATTGTGTGTGTATTTTGGTGGCCTCTGCTCATTCCACAAAATTTAAGTCAACATTTACAGTTCTTTTGATCTCCTCCCCTATGAGGCCATCCCTAGCCACCGATCTAAATCTGACCATCCTCTTGCCACCAAACCAGTCCCTCTCAACCAACTTGTCTTACTTATTTTTTTCACAGTGCTTACAAGAATCTGAAATTGTGTAGTCTCTTTATTTACCCACTTTTTGCCTACTCCACTTACCCACCACCAAATATGAGTCGAGATTTTGCCAGTTTTGTTCACTATTGCATTCATGGAGTCTATCTGGCAGCCTTGTGCATAGCCACCAAGAAGTAAATATCTGTTCAGTGAATGAATGAGTTTGCAATGGAGTGGACCTGATCTGAAACAGCTTCTAGGAGAAAGACAGAGTTATATGAGGGGATGGGTGGATGAACTCAGAGCTATTGGTAGTTCAAGCACAAAGTGAGATATGCTGAGAATGTCACAGCACTTTAGGAACCTGCATTTGGTGTCCAGAATACCTTGGGTTCTCTACATTTCCATGGGTCAGGAGCTGTCCTGCTAAGAGTTACACGGAGGCATTGGTCTCATCTTTGCCTATCTAGTCCAAGCACAGTTGCATGTATGGTGGGATAGCATGTTGGTGTGGGATGGATGGATGGAGGGCGCATCTGGAAGGGGTGCTCCTCTTAACTGTGAGACTCATCCTGGTACTACTGGGGGTTTGCTGCCACCGTATTAATTCCCGTTTGGCAGATCAACAGTAGATATCAGGACATACTCTGTGAATAGCATATTATTAGCTTTGTAGGAATTTATCTGTAATCAGCAGCTTGGGGATATTCTTCTATTCTATCATAATACAGTTATAATTCAGCAATCCAATTAACATTTATATTTCCAAGCTGAAAGGTAGGATGCTAAATTGTCATAAAGGGGTATCTGAAGTTTTTTGGCATGTGTAATATATTTCTAGTGTAAAAAGTGTTTAATTAAGATAAGTAATCCATTTGCATCAGAACTGGCAAGTGATCCTATTACAACAAACATGTATTTGTGAATAATCATGATATTGGTCCCTTCAAATAAAAATGGAAATGCTCTCTTTATTTGCCTTTTCCTTAAACCATTCTACTTTAGACTGTGAAGTCCTAATTCCATCTTTTAAGTTCTTTTGAAACTATTAGACTTTCAAATTTAAGAGTCACAGTAGGTAGGGTCCTACGGTGGCAGACAACAGAGACAGTCCCTGGCTGACTGCAGCAAAAGCAGTTTATGGAAATGGGGGGTAAACTGAAAAATCAAAGCCCTCTCCGAGATCTCAATTTGAGATATGAAGGAGTAAGAACTAAGGAGGACTCTCTTCAGGGCATTACTGTAGCGAGGAAGAAACACCAAACGTTTGCCACCCTGAGGTCACTCAAGACAAACATTTTTGAGAAACAAATCTGATTGGTTCAGTTGAGTCAGATACCCAATCTCATAGGCGTAGATACCATCTTAAAAAAAATTTTCAGAAATAACGTGAGAGTGCTCCTCAGGGATAAAGTAACGTTCTATTGCCAAGTAAATAAAAAATAAAAAGGATGCTGGGCAGGCAAAAACACAAATATTTACGGCAGTGAGTTAATCCCATCAGTTTTTCTCATTTTGTTTTCACAAGCACGAGAACTAGTCACTCATATTAATCACATCACCTTGAGCAATGATAAAAGAATAGACTAAGATTAAATCTTAGTGTTCATTAAGGCCCAATACAGTCGGTGCATTAAAAAGCAATATGAATTGATGGTGACAAGGTAGGAAAGGGTAAGGAAATGGATATTTGGAGGGAGCCAAGCACGATGCTAATGGCTTCATGGGAGCCTCTCATTTAATATTCATGACGATTACAGGAGGGCAGCATTCATAACTTCCCTGATAGGAAAACTGAGGACCAGAGAGCTCCAGCAACTTTTGCTGAAGGTCAAATACTTAATGGCCTACAAATATGGTGGTACAAATGCTGTATCACTGCCAATACAATTCCAAAGGAAAACAGCATGCGGTGGTTAGTCTGTTTAGCTGATGTGATGTCGCCGTTGTCATGGATAATTACTGTGTATAACTCCTCTCTGTTGGATCATCATGTTATCGGGAGACCTAATAAAATGTAAGCATCTCTTTTTTTCTGCCAGTGTTGTTAGGGTTATAAATATCATCACCGAGTAGTGTTCTCTTTTCTCGGTAAAAAAATCTCAGCTCTCAGTTTTTATTTGGAGCCAGCCATATTGTTTTTAGACTCATTTGTCTCAGGTCAGGTTCCCTAGAAGCAGATCTCAAGGCGGGGATTTGGGTTTAAGTGATTCATTGCTGGAGTGTTTTCCAGGAAACAAACAAAAATACTTTAAAAGAAGTGAGGGAAGCAGAATAGGGAAGGGGAAAAGAATCAAGGAAGTATGTGTCCTCAGGCGAAAACTTACCTCTGTCCTTGTCATCAGGGGACTGTGAAATCCTAGTAAAACTATAAAATATACAGGGCAAAAGTAGGTTTACAGTTATAAAATAGCACAGTAATTAATAAATAATAATGTAAGAATAAACTCTGTGTTTGGCATACTCACCACTGTAAGCCTACTTTTGCCCCACCCTGTATTTTTCCCTGGAAAGTGGGGCTGTGGGTAATTATTCAGAGGCCAGCAATTGTGAGCCTTCAGCAGATGATATATACACAGGAGCTGGAGGATGGGTTTACTGGCTCCGCACAGGGGAACTGGGCCAATCATGAACAGCCTACTCTCATTTGACATCCAGGAGTTGGATCATTGCCACGCACATCCCTGTGGTCATAGGGAGAATAGGTCTTTGCTTTTTTTCTTTTTTTTCTCCTTGCAAGAAGTTTCTACTCTTCAGCAAACCTCCTTTCTAACAGCAAGACACAATTCACAGCTGAACTGTCTCATTTTTGGCCAGAGGGCATGTGGCATCGGACATCTAAGACAGTGCTGAGCCACTGCCTGCGTTTGGACGTGCTTTCTTACCGTAATGGTACGGTGGCTTTGCCTAGAGGAGTGGTAGGGTAGCATCCATTGCCAGGTAGCTGTGAGCCATGGCTGTCCTTAGCACACCAGTAGCTTAATGATAAGATCTGGTAAAGGAAAAACAGTGCCTTTTTTGTTTGTTTTCTTAGTTTGGAGATCTAGGCTAAATGTTCATATCTTGCTTTTATGGGTCAGGTAGATAGCTTTGGTTTATGTCACTGTACCCCTTTTCCTTATCTGCTCTTCTTGAATTGAGTTTTGTGAATTGATACACTTGTGTGGTTTAACAAAGCTTAGGCTCTTTAATAGTATTTTAGTACTAACACTGAGGCATTTCTAAGCATGAGGGTTTTTAAGGTGGCATGAATAGGTATTTTCCACTTTCTTCTTTCTTACTTCCAAAGGATAGCCAATTTGCAGTTATTTTATTTTTTACCAAAAAAATTGTCCAATGTTCTCCCCATCCTCCTTCCCTTTTTCTTCCCCTAGATTATTGTCTTAGTTTAGACCCTTATTTCTCCTTCCATGGTATATTCCTTGGAATAGATTGCTATGTGTTTGTCAAAAGCATAATGGTGATTTACAGAAAGATCAGAGAATACATGTCCCTTTAATATAATGAAAAGGTATAAGAGATAGACTCCATGGTACTGGCTTTAAGAGCTGGGACTCTTCACAGAGGGCCCTAACGCAGAAAACATGGCCTGATGGATGAATGAGCTCATTACTGCCTCAAGAATTTACCCTTGCCTTGCTCTCAGAGATGTTGAAATGTAAATTTTGAAAGGGTGTGTGAAGTTTGAACATTGATCCATATTGATGGCCAAATGACAAGTAGGAAGAAGTTTATGTTTGGAATTTTACAATATTAGGTTATTAATGAACTTCATCTCTTCGAAATTAGTTCTACAGTGGGTTATTTGAAATAATTATTACTAACTGTAAAATTCATACAGTACATACAAGGGTGCATAAGAATTGCATTTGCTGCTAGTCAATCACAGGATGGACTTTTCACAGAATCTTCATATGCTTTTAAAACTTACATTTGGTCAAAGACAGTTCCATGATGATCTCCTACATGATCATTATGTATTGTATCTGGAAATTGTTAATTACATTTATCACTAGTTACTCAATGACTACTGTGATTTTTGGAATGATAGATATGATATTGGAGATAGTGTTCTCTTGTACATATATTTTTAAATCTTTAGCATAAAACATAAAACCAATGAGTCTATTGATCATTTCAAAAGATTTTTAAATAGATGGGACCCATCATGTGTGGTTTTGTATTTCACACTGTCCTCAACCTCCACTCCTTGCTTCCCTGGCACCTTTCAAGAGGTAAAAAAGAAAAAACAAAAACAACAACAAAAAAACCCCATTAATTTGATAAAAAAAAGATTTTTGGTGGTGTAATGAGCCATTCAATTATGGATTGATGCTTTTCTAATTCACCAGTATTAGTGTGAACATTATAAATATTAATAATACAACTTTTTAAAATGAATTCTTTGAACAACAGCCAAATGAGATACAATAGTCAGAATCATTATGATTTGGTTCAGCCAGTTAATTGAAATATGGGAGATTTCTCTAAGTAATCTGTGTTAAAAGGGCTTATTGCCTTAGCCAGCTTTTTGCTATTACCAAAATTAAAAACTATATAAGTTATACAAAACTATACACAGGGGCTAGCATCAAAATTACTGTCCCTGCCAAGGCTGGTTGAATTCCAGATACAAGATAGCAGCAAGAGATAGGTTTTTTAATTTTTTTTCTGGTTTATTATTGAAGGGTTAAAGAAGGGTCCCGAATGTCTATTGACCAGACTCATTTTCTCTTCTATGGCAGGTATGTTTTTGCTTGTTTGTTAGTTGTTTATTCCAGAGAATATTGCCACAATGTTAAATAAAGCTAAGAGTGACTAAGAAAACAATTCTAATTTATTGTTTTTGTATGTTGGCTTGGTTTTACCTACTATTGTTAGAGATTCAGTTGTGAAATATTTTACAAATTATCAAAATTCTCCATTAACTGATGCCTAAACTGATGTAAAAAATATTTAAAAGTAGATTTAAAGATAGATTCAAATACTTAAAATCATTAACATTTTTAGAACAATTGAAAGTCTAAATCTTCAGAATTGTTTCCCCCATCATGTGAGGGTAGGAAGGACTGGTAAGAGAAAGAACGTTTTTATCACATAGTTTTGTCCTTAGATATAAACTTCAATTTTTCCACTGTCTAAGAAACAATATCTCAAAAGAAAGCCAAACAGATAACCTTTTAAGAGAATGTGAAAGCATTTCTCTGTTGGACTGTCTGCCTTGGCCCATGATGGAATTGTATCTTAGAGAAATTGAATAGCTTCAGATATTGTAAAATTGGGTCATCTTCCACCATCAGGATTGATCAGTAACTACACCAAAATCAGTGAGAGTGGGAAAACCCATGGAAATAACAGAAGAGATTGGATATGTTTTATTGGGAGTTTGATTCCACAAGAATTTAAACAGATATTCTTTCTGATCTTTAGCTTGAGGTCAACAGAAATATATTTTTCAGGCTAAGAATAAGAGGAATACGGTGAGCAATGTTATGCATTTTCACTTTTTATAAATGTGTCCGGTTTTAATAAATAATAGGGAAACAATAGATGATTTGTAGAATAAAATAAAGACCACTTTTATTTCCAGCACTCTGTGATTCATTCATTCATTAGCATATACCATGTGCCAGGCATGGCTCTAGGAACTGAAGTTAGAGCAGTGACTGTAACAGACATTTCGGGTGTGTATGTGTGTGTATGTGTCTCAAAAGGAAACTCCAAGTCATACAGTAACTTCTAAAGTAACTGTTGAATGATCACCGAGTTGACAGTCTCATGAGTGAGATAGACAATAAAAAATGTAGATAATACAGCATGTTATACGGTGTTAAGAGCTATGAAAAAAAGTGAGGTCTTCACACTGAGTGCAGTTTTAGAGGGTATCATTTGCATTCTATTTTATAAGACTCTCATTCCCTGCAGCTGTGCCACATGCCCTTCAGAAGGAGGGTCTGAAAATCTTGGTGAGAGCGGAGGAAAGAGGGGTGTGTTTTGGTGCAATAGTTGGGTTGCTCAAGGGGGTGACATTAAAGACTTGAGGGTGCTGCTATTTAAAGGAAGAGCATCCTAAGCAGCGGGAACAGCCTGTGCAAAGCAAAGAGAATGCTTAGTAAGTCTGAGGGCTAAAAAGAAGGCCGGTGTGATGGGACCAGAGATGGTACAAGGACAGTAGTAGGAGATGAATTCTGAAAAGTAAGAGAGAGGCTTGTGAAATGGATGTGATATGCACGCAATGGAGAGTTTTGAGCATAGAAATCCTACTTACAATTTTTTAAAAGTTTACTCTAGCTGCTATGTAGAAAATAGACTATGGGCCCCAGATGGGCAAAAGTGGAAGGCAGGAGGCCTGTTAGGAGGTTAACACACTAAGCTAGGTAAAAACTGTACCCAGCGTGGTTCAGACCACAGTAGTAGCAGTGGCAGGTAATATTTAGATTCTGTATATATTTGGAATAAAGGACCAATTAACTTTATTTTCCTATAAAATATAAAATACAAAGAAGAATAAAAATAACAAAGTTGTTTGGTTCTGTTGTGTTATGTGCATCAAATAATTGGAGATTGTGATCCATAGTATCCACTAATGTGTGCATTGGTACTTAATATACATATGACATGACATAAGAATATTCTACATCCTTAAATATTAGGTGGGGATATGCTATTTAAAACAAATGTTACATAGCATTTCACAAAGACGCTATGTTACCCAATACACAGAACAGGGAATTAGGTGGGTTCTATCCATGATGGGGTGAAGGCTGCCTTCAGAAGAGAAGGGACCTGCTTGGGTTTGCTGTGCTTTCATCTTGCCACTTCCGAGCTCCTTTGCCTGAAAGATTTGCTGGAGAGTTTATCCTCTGAATTTGGTGAGGAAGACAAGAGTTAGCTGGTCAGAGTTGTGTTCTTTGCTAGGCAAAGGTACCCTTGTTCTAACCTAGAAGTTACCGACCCCCATCCCATACTCACTGGGCTCTGCTCATCTAAAATACATCTAGATGGGATGTTCATTATGGTGTCCAGTATCTTAACATTCTTCCTAGAGATCACTGAGGGATCCAGATATTCACCCACCTCTCCAGTCCCCACACCGCGGATGTTACTAGGTTCTGATGGAATCTCTTTCATATTGATCTGAGTCTCTTCCCTTACCAGCCTGTCACTGTGCTCTGGTTGCCTTCCTTTTCATCTGGTATATTTCTACCACAACTAATGGGATTGTTCCTGTTTTCTGGTATCCTTGTATCATTCCTAGGGTCCTTTTCTGAGCTCTAATGTAGGCTTTTTCATAGTTTCATGTTGGCAATTGTGTTCAAGCGTTCATTTCTCCATTTTGCCTGAGAGTCTCTGAAACAATTTGTGTTTGTGTGTGTGTGTGTCTATGTATCTGGGTGTTTCAACTACAGCATCCAATGGAAACTCCAAGTCATACAATAAGTTAATGTTGAATTATTATATTACTTTATTTCCTCCAGGCTTTGAGACAGGTTTTCATGACCATTTATAGCATGCAAAATTAATTTTAATCAGATTTGAAACATACTTTATTAATTAGATAGTGTTGCAAGTTATATGATATGTCTCACTACTCTAAGTTAGGACTTGTCTTTTATTTGGTATTAGATAAATACTGTTTAGGTTTCCACACATACAACTTATCCTACACAGGGTTTGCTTAGAGGAAAATAGATAAGAGAAGGAAAATATTAACTTAATTGGACTCACTTCGGGTACCACTTAGTATCATAAAGGTATTTGCACCAGATTTGGTCCCACTGAAATTCTGCTGTGATCCAGGTTAAGCAGGAGGAAAAGGATCATTTATGTTTCCCATCGCCAAAATATCCATCCAACCATCAAGCCATTGTAATCGCATTTCTGGGCTGCCCATGATGTATTAGGCACTTGTTCTAGGCCCAAAGGAACCAACAGTGAGCAAAACGTAAACCCTACTTTCATAGAATTTACTGTCTGCTTAGGAGAAAAACAATAAAAACATTTGCATCACATCAGGTGGTTGTAAGTGCTGGGAACATGCATAATGTGAGGTAATAGAACGAAGAATGAAATGAAGGTGCTATGTTATATAAAACTATCAGGGAAAAACTCTTTAATAAGATAGCTTATGTGTAGAGCCCTACAGGAAGTGGGAAATTAAGTCCTGCGATTGTCTGAAGTTAGCTTGTCTTAGGCAGCGGGAAGTAAGTTGCAGAGGCTCTGGGGCGAAAGTGTGCTGCCAGCTGCAGGCAGGACAGGGAGGCCGGTGTGGCTGGAGCAGAGTGACCGGGGTGGCCTGCTAGGGGATGGGGTCATGAGGAGATCGTAGAACTATTGTACGTCTTGAATCCATGATTGCTTTGCTTCTGGAGATCTTAAAGATGACTTTATCTTCTAGAACTCCATTTTAGAACAAACATATCCCCAAGGGAGAGACCTTAAACTCATTATCATGGTAATGTTAAGTTTTAGTTGTCTTCTTAGAGATTCATGGAAAACCAGTTAAAATATGGTGAATAAATGTCAAGGTGGTGAATTAAGGAGGAAAGGATACTTTTATTAGGGAAAAGAATGTGATAATGTCGGAGAGAGGGCAACAGAACAGGTGTATTTGATATTGGAGGTCACTGTATATCTCTGCCCCAATTATTTTCCCTTTAATACTCCCTTTCTTTTCTGAAGGGCTCCAATTTGGTCAGTAAAACATGCTTCATTCTTCAGCCTGTGCTGCCATTTGCTCTGAGAAAATGATCTTTCCCCAGACTCCAAAGGGTGGTAGTCTTCAGGAGTCTAAGTCAGTCATGAAAGTTACATTTCTTTCGTGAGCAAATGACTTAGAAAATTTAATGTGATCAATTCTGTCCAATAAAACTCAAGGAGAAGACTAATAGGGGCAGTAATTTTCAGTAACGGTTTCTTACACTTTTCGAACATATGGTAGGAAAGGTGTCTATTTCCAGATGTTGGTGGATGAGGATAATGTGGCTAAACCTGCTGCAGCCCCCTGTGACCACGAGGGTGGATACTGACACCCTGAGGATGGCCAGCCACGATGCGTGATTAGCGTTACCTGCTGCTGGGCATTCACCACTTGCTGCAGGAAAGGATTTCAGAATCCACACCAAAAGGGGAGATATCCCAAGACTCATAAAAATGATATATATGTTAGTTATAGTTGCATTTGTAATAATGACCATAAGAAACAAGCTAAACATAGCATATCAATAGAGAGTCATAAAATATTATTATATATTATATTCTCATTCAATGGCATTTTCAAGGAGAAGGATCACAATATGTTGTCAGAAGAAAATACACAAAAATATAAGTAAGAACTTTATTCATATCTCAAATATATGGACAGAGAGACAGAGGCAGAAAAAAATATTCATATACTCATAGAAAAAAATAATCAATCATATTAAATATTAAGAACAATTAATTCTGGATGGTAGGATCAGATGGGATCAGATGTATGAATTTTTGTTTTTATACAATTTTGCATGTCAACATTTCACAATGAAAAAATGGGGCTTTTGATAGATAAATAAAAATTATTCATTTTACCAATATCAGAGAAGGATGATTCAGGTGCCTCCTGGGTCTTCTCTAACACAACATTTGAAGTGTTGGTGTCATTTCCACGAACTGGAGATCTGCACCCCTCCGTCTGCCTTGCCCCAGCCCCGCTGCTACGCCAGGCTTGGGTCTCCGTTTGAATGCCTAATGGAAGTCAGAGGTCTAAACGCCAGTGCTTTGAAGGACCAGGGAGGATCCTCTCACCATCCCATTGCTCACTGCATTTCTCTACCCCAGGTGGCCAACCGGGGAGCCCCACTGTGAGTAGGGGACTGTCAGCTCCAGGGTGGCCTGACCTTTTTCTGGGTCATCCTGCCCTTGATTTCATGAACTTGATTTTTATGAACTGATAGTCATCAAGCGCCCCTCTTAGGCAGGGCACTGCCCATTGATGATCTACACAAAGCCAGGATGATGGTGACAGGCCCTCCTCCATAAACATTTGTTTACACTCCAAGGGTCAAGGCAGCTTGAGACTTAAGCATGCAGATGGCATCGCCAAGATTGCTGCATAGGACAAATTAGGATTCAAGTCAGCTTGAGTGGTACAGAGGCTTGGGAACTTTAAGTTAATTTATGGTGACCTGCAGAGGCTAAAATAAGGCAGAATCGGGACTTTTCCATTAGTTATGAGACTCTGGGAATGACTCCGGAGTCACTGGTAAGATAGAATAGAGCTAAAATGATATTTCAGAATACATATCGAGGCATAGTCTTAGCTTCGCTGCGCCCTGTCCCCACTTGGTGACATGACATATGATCACTTCCATGAAGGCCTGTCCAGAAAGTATCCATCCATGCAATCTGAAAAATAGAGACATTTTATTGAAGGAGATACAAGATACAGGAAACATTGTATATAGGCCAATGATACTTCAGTTCTCTTCAAAGTACGCAATTTGGGACCTCACACAGTTCTCCCAGTTGCTGTCAGCTGTCACATCATATTTTCCTGAATCTCATTGATGGTCTGAGATCTGATCCCTTTCAAGGGTGATTTTAGTTTTGGGAAAAGCCAGAAGTCACAGGACACCAAATCTGGGCTGCAGGGGGCCTGAGTCACCTGGGTAATTTGATGTTTTGCAAAAAAACTCTGCAGAAGACATGAGGAATGAGGTGGGGGGGGGTGTCATGGTGAAGCTGCCAATCACCAGTTGCCCACATCTGTGGCTTCCTGAATCATCTGAATAGTTTCTACGGAGGAATGTTCAAGCATAATGCAAAAACTGATGCAGATTCATTGCTCTATTTGCTCGGTCATTTTGAATGTGACAGCCACACAGTACACATGCTCACTCATTGGGGTTTATGGCCCCCACTGACTAGTACAGTGAAGTTGTCATTCACGCATGTACTTTCCAGTCTACCCTCCTTGGCTGCCAGGTGACATCGATGTCTCACAAAGCATTCTCACTATATTAGTAGTGGCTGGATTCTTTGTGGACAGACCTCGGTCGGTGCAGGTGTGTGTAAATATGTATACACAGCAGATGTGTTGCTTATCTGTCCTGTGACAGGAAAGGGAAATGAATGGTGGATGAACCGTTGTATGCTTATATACGGATAGGCTGCTGATGTGGCTGTCAGTGTGGTGGTTTCCCCAAGCTGTCAGATTTGGGGTTCCCCCAAATTCAGATTGAGGCAAAGGCTTGGCTGCAGAGATTGTGTTTGTGCTATGATTCCCTGAAGCAAGAGAGAGGGGATGGGGAGAGCTGAAGTTAGGAAGTTACGTATAGTGGTGTGTTACCAAGGGCACTGCTAAAGAGGTGGCAGAAAAACGAAAGAACTGAAGTTGGTCAGCAGGCTTCGGTTGGCACAGAGACATCCTGAGAAGGCGCCGAAGGCCTTTCAGAGTTGTCTGCCAGGATCCTGGGGGACGGGAACACTTGCCTACCGGCTCCTGTCCTCCACTGCTTGAGCCTTGCCTTGGTGCAATCACCATGCACCTCCAGGCCCCACTTACGCAGAGGGCCAGCAGCTCTTGAAGCCCCCTCAGGTGGATGGTATTGGGGCCTTTGCTTGAGGAGGGGCACCCTATGCAAGGTGAGTGGGTGCTGCATGAAACCGTTCCCTGGAGTAGAGGTGGCCAAGTTGCATGTATCCAAGAAAAATGTATCTTCAATGGCAGCTCTCTGAAATCCCATTTTTGGAGTCAGAGCTTAAAACTAATGAGGTTTGCCCTGTGTATTTTAATCCATTTGTTGAGTGCCCATTCCATTGTAGGTGTGCTGAGGAAACAGAAATGGATAGGGTACTTTTAAGGTTGCAGTTTGGTACAGGAAAAAATCCCATCACAATTAAAAGTGTTATTCAAATGAGGTATTGGTAAGATGCCTACTATGGTTTCAGGGGGAAAGTTGCTTTTATTCCCTACTGAGGAAGACTCGCTAGAGGGAAGTAACAACGGGGACACACACGTTACACACATGTGCAATGCACACACGTGTGTGTATAAAAAACTCTTTCAGAAGGGGAATGGTTGTCTGCTTTATGTGAATTATTTATCCTTATTGCCAGAATTCAAATCTAGAAGCTTGGTAAGATTCACAGAGTGCAGTACGATCACACAACAGGCTGGTTTTGGTGACAGTGTATTTATTTCCCTCCCTGTTCACATTTACGCTTTGGATACATTTATATTTTTGGTTTCCTGGTAGTTACTTATGTTGTCTGAAAAAATAAAAAAGCCTCCATGAAGCTTATTCCCAGCTTAGAATTTGTATTCGGCCAAAGAAAACCTTTGCACCTGCCACTGAAATGCATCCACTTCTGGGCTGGAATGCACCAGCTGTTCCCCAGCCTCCAATGGCACACCAGGCCATTCAGGACTGAGAATGAGGCAGCAGATCCCAGGCAGATGAAACTGGTGGGGAAATTTCAAGTCGACAGAATGCAATTACCCAAATTGAAATTAGGCCAGGGGCATATCGGGAGGCCCTTCCCATCTGTTGGGGAAAAGGATCACCAGATACTCAACAAGGGCAAGTGGTCAGGATCTTCATTCTAGGAGTCATTTCAAAGGCAGGCACTTAAAAAAAAATACTAAAGGAAAATTGTACCTGGAATAAAAATCATATCCCTTCAGTGGAAAATAAATAACATTAAAAGCTTGAGAAGCTCAGTCCTTTCCTGTTCTTGGAGGAAAGAAATGTTTATGGATGGGAGCTTAAATATTTCGACATCAGTCTCTCTTACAAGGACACAGTATAATGGACAATCGGTTATCTGGGAACTGGCAAAAAGAGATTTCCCAAACCAACCATACTGAATCTGATACATTTATTCTCAGTTATAATGGATAGACCCTTTCATTACAAACTTTTGGAACAACATTGTCTGTTTTGTTTTTTTTTTTTTTAGGGGCCTTGACACAAGTGTTGTTTCTTTACAAAGAAACTAGCTAATCTTCAGAGTCTGAAGCAAAAATAAATAAGATGGGGCTGAGCAGTGGCCTTTAAGAGCTAATGCATGTGGGACCCACAGGTCCCTTTAGGCACAGCGACCCCCAGCCTGCAGTCCCTGTCCCTGGCAATGTGCACCTCTCTCCGAGGAGGGAATAGAAGAATCTTAGACTCGAGCCAATGTGCCAGGCCAGTGTGAACCCAAACACTGGCACAAGCTCTCCACAGCCCTAGCCGGAGAGGGACGAAGAGTGAGGTGCCCCATTCCAGATCACGGTTTCGTTGGAGCCCATCACACTGCCTAACAGACTGACTTCCCTGTTGCAGTCAATAATTTCTCCCTTTTATGGCCTGAAAACACTGCATTTCCAGCCTAAGGGAGGAATAATGAGAGGCATCTTCAGGTCAGATGTCTCCTTTTCCCACTGTTGATGTCCCTGGGTTCCTTTGTGCCACTCCCCAAGGCAGGGTACCCAGGACAGGGAGCCTTCCCTGTGCCCTCCCTGCAAGGGGCTGTTTCCTGTCATGGTGTGAATCCTGAAAACCACCCACTTCCCTCCCCCACGGGATGTAGAAAGGAAGGAAAAGAGATGAGTTTGGTTGGGAGTCTTATGCAGCATTACAAAAATGTTCCTTCTCTGGGATGGTTCATTTGAAATTTCTTTGCCTGCCAAGGCGGCATTCTGGGCACCCCGAGAGAAAGGCCTTGGCTGGAGGGTGTGAGACAAGGTCACATTTAATGTAACTGCCCGCCGTGGGAGGAAAGAAGCCACAGGCAGGCCACCTACATGCTGAATTATAGCATCTCTGTCCCTTCCCTGCCCCATAACAGATAATGTCACCATTTACCTGTCACCGTGGCAATATAATAGATCAAAAGTCCCAAAGTCCCAAGGGCTTCTCACCAGTTTCTCCACCTGGCAGTGACAAACTGTCCCAGGGTGTCCCCCAAGATGAGTTTAGCCTGACCAATGGCCCACCCCAGCAAAAAAATGGGTACCGCTCTTAACTCTCAAGAAGTGTATTTGGTTGAGCTTGCTGAATTCTGACCTGAGCTTTACCATTTTTTGGTTTGTTTTTACTAAGTGGCCAGTACAGATTTCTTCTTTTTTTTTTCCTTTCTTGATTCATAAGTAACAAAGTTTCTCTCTCACAGAGGAAAACAGAAAACATATTAGTTATGCTGATCTCAAGCTCTGCTAATGTGAAAAACTTGACGTTATTATTTAGAGGTTTGGCTTGTCCTAATTACATTTTACTTTTACTAGGCCTATATAACAAGCTACCTTCTGCCCATTTATGTGAAAGGTGGTTTTCCGAAAGGATGAAAATTGGCAGAGCAGGGAATGAAATAAGCACTAAGGTTTATGTCCTCCTAAATAATTCTCCTCAAGGAGGGTAAACTTTTAGTAGTTAAATTGCTAAAAACGAGGATTCTCCACTGCAAGAACAAATCTCCAAGTGACAATTATTTGTCTGTGTTCTTAGCATTTATGAGTCTCAGTAAACAGTCAGGGCATTTATGTTCCCCCCATTACCTTCGGCCATAAACTTCCTTAAAGGAAAAGGAATAATTATGTTTTCTGGCTGCATAATGAACATAAACAAATGAACATAAGCATACTGGGAGCCTGTGGGTGGGACGGATGGTGCATCTAGACTTCCAGGGATGTTTTGTTTTGAGAGAGAGAGAGAGAGAGAGAGAGAGAGAGAGAGAGAGAGAGAGAGAGATTCATTGTTCCATTTGTTTTAAGCTTTCCTTTGGAGATCAAACCCACAACCTTGGTGCATAGGGGCCACGCACTAACCAACTGGGCTACCCAGCCAGGGTTGAATGGTTTTTGAGGTACCAACAAAAGTGTCAGGCTACCTGTATGGCTGTGATTTAGTGCCGTTCATGGAGATGCCATCTCTGGAAGACAAATTATAATTTGTGTGGCTGTTTTTGGAGTAGAGGCCCCCGAGTACACACATGCTGGGAATGGCTGGAAGTCACATGAAGACACTGGTTGAAGAATGTCAGCCTTGTGCTGCTGGGGTGAACCTCGTCATACACGCAGGGACCCTCCCCTGTTTCTCTGTAGCTTAAAAGATGCAGTCTCAGATTACTTCGGCAAGTGCATCCTGGCGCTGGAAAGTATCAGAGTCAGAAATGGACCTTAAGTGACCTAATGGCAACCTGCGTTTTGCACATGAGACAACTGAGGCCCCCGCTGAGGAACGGATCTATCTCACCAGGTCCGGTCACTCGCAGCCAAGAAGCCCCTGCATCCTCCCGGGTTTGGGTTTGGTACTCTTAAATATCCTCCCTGGGGTCGGGGAGGTGGCACAGACAGATTAGAGAGGATAAGGAATATACACAGAAAACAGGCGGAGTTAGGAAAACAAGAAAGGTACATTTGTGGGAATTAAGTTTTTCCTTTGCAGTGCACGTGGGTTTCATTTTCTTTGCCTTGCAACCCTAAAGCACACCATTGTAATGTATTTACCAGTAGTAATGTGCGAAAGGAAATGAGACTATCGTCTATTTTCCGGATCAAGACTTTTCAAACTGTCTGTCACGAAAGAATGGTCATTGTTCTCTTCTGACAGACCCTACCTTTTTTTTTTTGCAGAACACACTAGAAATTCCTAGAAAAGTGAAATGCAAAAACCAATTAAAACAAACAAAAAAATCCAAAAAGCAAAAACAAAACCATACCCCACAGACTTTCAAAATGGAAGTCCAAACTTTTGTTATTTAGAGGCAGGAGACATAAAATTCTTCTGAAAGGTTCCCATGAAGTGGCTAGACACTTAATTCAGATCCCTGCACTTACTGGTCACGGCCAGGTGAGAGTCTGCCGGTCCGCCTTTGTCTGCGGACCACACTTTGGGGAGGCTGCCCTTGATCTCCTTCCCTCTTATCTTTTGCATAACTGTCTAGTTCTCTAAGTTGGACCTTTGTGATATCCAGGGTGGGGATCAGGGCATCTGTCCTGCCTGACAGGCACTTTATTGTGGTGAATAACAGTTTTAGAAAGATGTTTAAGTTTTCCTTCATGCTAAAAAAAAATTACAAAAACAAGCTTACAATCACAACAAAAACAGAGCCCCTGGAAACCTGTATGGATTCATAGTGAGGCCAGGACTGTGGGTGAACCCTCTGACGGGAGACTTAATTTGGGGACTTCTTGGTTTACCTGGTTTGAGTGTAAAGAGGATTAAAAATATTAAGCATGGCTAGTTGCCATTCAATTTGAATTCTCCCAGTTCTTGTATCCCCGGAAAGGCCTCTAAACTGTCTCAGTGCCTCCATGAGGAGCAGGCTTGCCAGACGTAGGAAATAAAAGCACAGAACACCCAGCTGAATTTGAATGTCACGTGAGCAAAAAAGCACTTTGAATAAGTATGGCCCCAATATTTCATGAGTCATACTGTATGCGACATTTGGGACATGCTTATGTTAAAACTTGTCTGAACTTCACATTTAACTAAACTGGGTATCTTACATTATCTCTAGTAATTCTAATTAGTAGCTTTCAGCTTGGACTTGTGCAAATCCGGCTTTTTGTAGGGAAAAAAAGCAGTTCAGCAGATCAAATCTGGTCATATCGACCCAACTTGGCTGGCTATTGGCAGCTGGAAGCTGGACGGTCAGTACGAAGTGATAATATTCCTTATAGAAAAATGTGTTTCCCATGTGACAAAGCACCTACCTATTCATCTTTTCCTGCTTGGAGACCTTTCGTTAGTTTTTCCACAGCTCTGCTTCCCTGATGGCTCATGGCATGGCAGAAGGTGAGCTTCTGAGAAGGGTTACGGGAATGGTATAGGGACATCAGGGCAGAATTGGCTCAATGGGCTGCAAATAGTGGAATTCTTTGCATGGAAATATACAGGGAGACATAGATAAAAAAATAACCCCTACTCCTACAACTTACTGTAAGAAATGTTGATAGGGATGCATCAGTATTTTTTACAGATAAATTTATAAGCAACATAGACATACAAAGGCAGAATTAGTTTATGTTAAAAAAGAAAGTCCTGAATACTCATGCAGGTTTATTTTAATGCTTTCAAAGACATGTCATGGAAGTTGTTATTCTTTCATTCAATGAGAATGTTTGTTTTTCGGTCTTAAATGAGGGTTTTGTCAGTTTTGACGTAGAATTAATGCTCCTAGATTTTAAAGAAAGATTTAAACTTTTCTTAAATTGATGTATGATCCAGGTAAGAAGAAAATGGCTACTGAAAATATGCATGTAATTCATTTTGATACTCCTCATCCCTGGATGTTTCAGAATTTCCTATCAGCTAATAATATAAACCATATTTAGGAATATACCTATTTAAAATTTATTTTAAAACTGTGTTTATTTTAAATAATAAAATACATGCTCCTTATAAGGCAAACTGGGAAATATCAGTATTTATCAAAAAGAGAAATAAAATCACCAATAACCTCATTGCACAGAAAAAGTTCTACTGTTGTTCTTTTGATGCAGTTCTTATATTCCCTTGTCTATGTGTTTATATTTTATTGTTGGAAGCTTATACAATGTTGTGTTCTTATTTTTCCATTAGCTATTCAACTTAAGCATTTCCTAAATTGTTAAAATGTTTCTAAGTATCATTTTAATGGTTGAATCATATTCTCTAGTGAGTGTATTTAATGAACTAGAGTTGGACATTCAAGTTCTTCCAATTTCTTATCCTTGAACTTCTAATGAGGATCTGTTTTAGATTCCTAGAATTAAAATTACTGGATTACAAGAATGATTTTTAAGGCTATACATTTTGTTAAGATGTAATAAAAAGCATTATAGCTATTTATTAGGAATGCATAAGAGTGCCCATTTCACCGACCTCCGTTGCTACCATATTCCTTTTATTTCATTGTTCTGTTGTGTTAGGGTTCTCCAGAGAAACACAACTAGTAAAATGAGTGTGTATACATACACACAGAGAGATTTACTTTAAGTAATTGGCTCATGTGACTGTGGGACGAGCAATCTCCCCCCACCACCAACAACAAAAAAAGTGCAGGTTTGTCGGCAGGCTGGAGACGCAGGAGGGAGTTGATACTGAGCCTTGAGTCCAAAGGCAGTTTGGAAGTAGTACTTCTTTCTTCTTGAAGGCTCTCATTCTTTGTTCTTGAATATTGATTGAATGAGGCCCACCCACACATTATGTAGATTAATCTGCTTTACTCAAAGGCTGCTGATTTAAATGTTAATCATATCTAAAAAATACCTTACAACAGCATCTGGACTAGCGTTCAATCAAACAACTGGGCACCGCGGCCCAGCCAAGCTGGCACATACAACTCACCGTGACGCCGGCCGTACGGACAGAGTTTGAGTTGGTGGAAGGCCATCCATCCTCTTTCTTCCCAGGTGTCTGTCGCTCAACACCATTGGTTTCTATGAGGCCACACTGACTTATTTAAGACTTCTACGTAGACTGGAAGTTTTCTGTTTTACATGCAAAGATTATCTCATCCAATTTTCATATAAGAATTTATAATCTCTATCAAATGGTGGTTAGAAAAAAGCCTGGGTTAGGGCTTTGTTCAGATATGAGTCACAAGTAGCCCTCTACCATGTTAGAGCTGGGTGTGAACTTGGATAGGGTAGTTAAAGCCCCTCCTTTTCAATTTTGTCAGCAGTAAAGTCTGAAAAATCCTCCTACGTTCTAGGCAGATGTGAATTTTAACTGAGGAAGCATTTATAAACTTCATGCTTTGTGTCAAGTATGTGGCAGGCCTCCTGTGATTTTAGGTGAACATTTTATTCACTTACTTAACAAACATTTTTAAATTGTGTGTCACATCCCATGGACTGTTCTATGTGCTGAGGGTACAACAGTGACATGACAGATAAATTCCCTGCTCTTGTGGATCTTAGGTATTAGTGGGAGAGATACTCAAACATGGAAACCAACAAGTATAGACTCAAAACTACAAGTATTGTCTGATTAGACAGGGTAGGTTAGGTGGTGCTGTGGCTAAGTGACCAAATCTCAATAGCATAATACAATAAAGGTTTATTTCTTGCTTGTGCAGGTGACTATTCGAGGCAGTTGTGCTCAGCCTTCCAAGATGCTTCCTCTGTATCAGTAGGTCCTTCGATCAGAGAGGAGTGGGCTAGAGAATTAAATGACAACAGTTTAAAGCTTTTAAGCATGTTGCTTCCACTTCATATTTCATGGGCAATGGTAAGGCATGTGGTCATGCCTACTTTCAGTGAAGTGGAGAAGTGTGTCTTGGTAATCCTGGTGGTAATGGAGAACCAGATGTGCCTATTTAGTATTAAGTGTTATAAGAAGAAAATGTATATAGAAAGTGAGAGGATATTATATATTTTTTACAAAGATAAGAGAAACAAACATGAGTAGGTATATTATTGCTTAGAATTATGATAAAGTATGCAGTTCAGAATAAAATTGAGTCAACTTAAATAAAATTATTTAACAACTCACTACAAATTGGTGCTCAGATATGAGAAAACACACTAGGTCATTATGAATGGTTGACATTTGGTAGATACTGAGTTGCTAAGTCTACTTGAGGACTAGGGTGAGAATATTTATATTAGTATTCTCAATTATTTAGGCATATAATAGATGCTCAATAAAACTTTTTTGAGGTTAATAATGTTCATTGCTTTAAACTAGTTTTGCTTTTATACTTGATTAATTCTCTTGAATTATATGATTGTATTCTGAAGCTTGATATTTTTTCCAAGGCCAATTTTTATTGTTTTTATCTATGGTGATATTTTTGCATTCCATTATAATTTAAATTTGGACCACACATGTTGAATCGCTAATCTCTTTTTCCTAATTTGTCTTAGGTATTTTCTTAAACCTTTAATAAGTACTGAGTGGGAGAAAAGAAAAGTTATAACATTAATGTTGGAATTGGCAATCTACCATCTTGTCTTCTTTTTCAGAAAGAACTTTTATGTATAACATTTCTTTGGAAATTGCTGTATTGAAAAGGAATTCACAAATTTGAATAAAGAAGGAAGAAAATGCCAAATTTAAAAAAAGTTACTCAAGGCCATGAATGTCTTCTTGAAGATAGAGTAGAATATATGCTTTCAAAGATAGTACAACTATTTTTTATTGTATCTCTTCTCTTCTTTTGCTTTTGACTAAGTCTTTGTAATTTAAAAAATAAGTCTGCCCCCAGAAGGACTCATGTTTTCTTGGAGTGGATAGGTCAAGGGCATATGAGAATAGAAAGAGACTCTCCATTTGTACCCAGCGGCTCCTCATTTCAGAGCCATCCCTTCTCCAAGCACTTTACTCCTGCCAGCCAAGAACTGGTCCAGATGACTGCCTCTCCAGTTGATGCTGAGAGACACATGAATCTGCAAGTGTCTGTGCCTTTTGCCACAGATTTCTACTCTTTAATTTGTACAGAATTTGGTAGATTGTTGGCCCATGGGACCCAGTTGGCTTCAGATTTAGAACGTGCCTTGAACTAGTTACCTCCTACCTTAACTTGATCATATCAATGGAAAGCAGCGCTGCTTCAACAGAGCAGACATGATAAAAAAAAAAAAACTATTTCCAATATGAGTATCTTCCCTCCCAAATTGCCATGGCTGCTATCTGGGGAAAAAATAAAAAAAATATGAATAAAACAGGGTTTTACAATTCCTACAAATGGTAAACCATCTTTGCATTATTTAAGAAAAGCTTTAAATGTTCAATGAATGGTTTTTGGCTAATAACAGTTGATGCACAGAACATAACAATAATCTAACAAAATAGAAGGAATAGCCTTTCGAAAAGTGGCCATTTGTGTAGGCATTGCTGTCAGCATCCGCACATGCTGGGAACTTTACAGGTAAGTGGGCTATAGCTTGGGTTGAGGAGTCATTCTGCCTTTTATTTGTAAATAAGACAGTATTTTTTTCCCTTCAAGGAGTATCTAGATCAGTTATTAATAAAAGAATCCCGATGACTTTTGTCCCTGGCGGAAAACTTGGCACAGGCGATCTAGGATCCTGATGGTACAGGTCTCAGAACTTGGAGGAACCACAGTAGGTCGTTTAGGAGGACTGCATTCTATAGTTGAAGTTGTCTAGACGTAGAGTCAGAATAGTTGGATGCATTCCTGGCTGTGGACTGTCAGCTGTCCCTAATTTAAGCTTTCCATACCCAGTGTTCACCTGGGCTTTTCCAGTCTGGCTCCAAGGTACCTCTCTAGCATCATTTTTATAGTCTTCACTCCCCTCTTGCTTCATTCCAGCCCCTGCACCATTACTCACACATTCCAGGGATACACTCTTATTGCCAGGCTTTCTGTACTTGCTGTTCCCTCTGCCTGGGATAATCTTCCCCCCAATGCAGGTTGTTATCTTCTGAGCGTATCCAATATGTTCTATGGTATTATAACTACTTTACATGTTTGTTAGGTGACTTGTCACAGTGACCGTATGAAGTGGGTTGCGGCATTGATGGACGGGAACAAAAGGGGGAACAGTGATCCATCAGAGGCAGGACTGGAACCAAGGCAGTTTGGGTGGGAGACAGGGCTTTCCCAATCTGTGTTCTCACAGGATACAACGCCCAGGGCAGGGTGATACCCTTCCTTTAACCCCAGAGCTCCTCCTGGGAGAGCAGTTCCCATTACCCGATTGAAGGTGGAATCCCTGTGATTCTGACTTTCTTTACTCAGCTTTATATTTAGTAGCAGCACTAATGTCCCGTGATCTTATGTTGCCCATTTATACCTTGTTCATTCCTTTGTTTATCTCCCTGACTAGAACATACAGTGTCTGAGGGAAGGGCCTTGTCCTGATCCACTATCACCACATCTCCTGCACCCAGGAATGTACTGTAACGGACTGAAAGAAGGTCATGAATGGTGTTGGAATTACTACGTTTGAGATGCCTCATTCACCAAACATTTACAGAGCGTCCATTTATGCTGGACACCACGCCAGTGTTGGAAAGAGGACGATAAGCCAGCATAATGGGAACTTCTACATCCCTGTTCTTCCTGATGCTTTTAAAGTATCATAGAAGCAATTTGCAATTAACAGGAAGTTACACTGGATAAGCACAACATTAGGGCAAATACAAGGTGCAGCGGGGTAGCAGGGGTTCGGGGAAAGCTACCAGAAGGGACTGATATCCATGCTGAGGCCTAAAGGCCGGGGTGGGGTAAGGGCCATGGAGGTGGATTCTGGAGAACACTCTGATTAGAGGGAAGGACAGAAGGCCCTGAGTGAGCACTTTTCAGCCCTAAAAGCAGTTCAGCGTGACTCAGGTATAGAAGGCAAGGTGCAGCGTTTACCATCGGAGTCAGAAGGAGGAAGTGGGTTTTTTTTTAAGTCTCTTGAAAACTATTCCAGGAGTCAGGCTCTATAGCCCAAGCAAGGAGATACCACTGGAGGATTTTGAAACCAATGGGATGTTTATTTAGTATCTGATTTAGTACACCACCTTCATTCAGGTAAGTTGGCAGTATTTTCATTTTCCAGAGGGGACAACTGAGGCCCAGAATAACCCGTTTAAACAACAGAGGAGTTGATTTCATTCCCTCAATTACAGGGCTCTCAGGGCTCCTAACTGCTATCCTCCCATCCTCTCTCCTTCCTTCCTTCTGATTGTTGTTCTTGTCAGCAGTCAAACACAAAATTATTTACTCACCACCCTTATCTTTCTCCAAGGAACAAGCATGCACTCACACAGCTTCCAGAAACCAGACCCCCAAGCGGAAGCCGATGGCCTCAAGGCTTGTATGTGGATGAACACCATATTGTGCATTGTGCCTGAATGCTGCTCTTGACTAGCAAACTGGATTTGTACCAAGGACTTTCTCTCTAAAAGGCTGACTCTGGGCTGGGGAGAACAGAGCCGGCTTGACAAAGTAGAGAGCAGCTCAGTATTGGCCTGCCCACGCTTTGGGCATGCGTGAGCACTCACAGCAAAACACAGCTGGCGAGGCTAATTTTAGCCTTGCCAGCCTTGAAAAGAGACCCTTTAAGGAAATATATTTTCTTGGAAACAATTCATATTATAATGCAGCTGCTGATTGACATGTCAGAATATCACTTACTATTGGTGGGGGAAAACTTTGCCAAGTAATTATGATTTTTGTTCTGTGTGTATGTATGTGTGTGGGTGGTATCAGTAAAGTGATTAGAGCATCCATGATCAAAATAATCGTAAAGA
The DNA here is from genome assembly GCA_004027475.1 of Anoura caudifer. Taxonomy (NCBI): domain Eukaryota; kingdom Metazoa; phylum Chordata; class Mammalia; order Chiroptera; family Phyllostomidae; genus Anoura; species Anoura caudifer. The sequence goes on from PVKU01000498.1 coordinate 173,604, forward strand.
GACAATGAGAGAACCAGTGCTTTTATTTAAAAAGAAGTTCACAAGCCTGAGGGAACATCTCTTTTGATATTTACAAATAGGATGGAATGACTATTGAAGAATGACTATTTCTGTTATGATAAGTTGCTCACTGTGACCGGTGAAGCATGGTTTGTTAACAGCAGTCCTCGTGTAGACTCAGAATTTCCTCAGTACTTAGTATCCTCCACGTCCTCCAAGAAGTAAAATACTAGTTTCTAAACCAGGTCTTGGATTCATCTGGCTTTAGTGTGTTAACAGGTTTTGAAAGCATCCGGGACATACTTTTTGCATTTTAACCAGCAAGGTTAGTTAGTCCCTCTTCCTTGATTTTTTTCCCCTTTCCCTTCCTTCCTCCCTTCGTCCTCTCCTCCCTCCCACGGTCTTCAGTGTTTTGTTTAGCAGTTTGGCTTACCTTGAAACTTGGCAGGAAAAGGAAAGAAGGCAGCTCTTCTGTGGGGTAGATGGAGGGAAGGATAAGAAATAATCCACCGCCCGCATCTGAGTTTCCCGGTTCAGTTCCAGCGGCAGCAGCTTCCCTGCAAAAATCGCTTTGCTATTCAAGATAGCCAGCAGAGGGAATCGGAACTTTGCTTGCAGCAGGGGTTGAAGCAGCCTTTTTTTTTTTTTTCTTGGAGGAAATACTGCAGCCTTCTGGACTGCGTACGCTGCTCCCTGGAGAGGCTCTCTCGGTTCCACCCACCGGCTGGAAGGAGGGGAAGTGAATGAAAGGACAGGACGAGCCCCGATCACCATGTCACTCTGGGAGGGAGACAGCAGCAACTAAGCTGTGCAAGGTTTTTTTTTCCCCCCCTTTTTCTTTTTCCCTTTCT